>VXAV01001233.1:209697-228420 GCA_013399715.1 Alectura lathami
CCTGCCGGGCCCGTCGGGCTTCAGCCGGCCGCCGTGCGGGCTGTGCGGGCTGTGGGGAGGCCGGGCCCCGCGTGCTGAAGGAGCCGGCGGCGTGAGCCTCTCCCTGAGGGAACCGTGGAGTGGGTCCGCAGACCGCGGCCATCCCGCCGGTCCGTGCCGGTTCGGTGCAGCGGTGCCTCGCTGCCTCTGAGGCGGGGGTTAGCAGTTCGGTGTGGGAAACCACGGCTACGGGCAGTCACAAGTTGCCTAGCACAAGAGCTCTGCTTTTTGCAGGTGAACTCGGCTGTCTGTTCAGTGCTTTGAGAAGGTTCTGTTAAAAATGTATCAGACTGGGGGAAACGTCTCACAGTTGTCAAAAAGAGGCCCCCAAGGACTTAATTCTGAATCTTTCACGTGTGGATGAAAATTGAGCTCCTGCGAGGTTCCTGCCTCCCCATATTTTCTTCCAGTTCCTGACACCTAGTTCCTTGTGCAAAGATTCCTTGCAGGGCGCAGCTGATAGCGAAGGGAGGGAGGGAGCAGGTGGGGCAGGACAGTGACCTGAAGCTGCTGGCCTGATTACACAGGCAGCATGGAGTGGGCAGTGAAGGAAGCATCCAGTTTGCCCTGTAAAAGTGGTGCTGGCTTTACTGTTTCCCATGTAGCCTTGTTGCTAGTGCTGCTGCTAGCATAGGCTTCTTGCACTGAGTGTACTCGACGTGGAAACGGCATCAAAAATTGGCTAGAACTCAAGCTGATGTTGGTGGTTCTGTTTGTTGCTCAAAACAAACATGTAAATAAGGCCCAGTTAACAAATAATTGGCAATTTCTAGAAAAAAATCGTAGAATCACAAAATAGTTTGGGTTGGAAGTGACCTTAAAGATCATGTAGTTCCAACCCCCCTGCCATGGGCAGGGACACCTCCCACTAGACCAGGTTGCTCAGAGCCCCATCCAGCCTGGCCTTGAACACTTCCAGGGAGGGGGCATCCACAGCCTCTCTGGGCAACCTGTGCCAGTGCCTTACCACCCTCACAGCAAATAATTTCTTCCTAATTTCTAGCCTAAATCTCCCTTCTTCCAGTTTGTGACCATTACCCCTTGTCCTGTCACTCCATGCCCTTCTAAAGAGTCCCTGCCCAGCTCTCCTGTAGACCCCCTTCAGGTACTGGAAGGCCGCTATCAGGTGCCCCCTGAGCCTTCTCTTCTCCAGGCTGAACAACCCCAACTCTCTCAGCCTGCCTTCACAGGGGAGGTGCTCCAGCCCTCTGATCATCTTCGTGGCCCTCCTCTGGACCCCCTCCAGCAGCTCAGTATCCTTCTTGTGTTGGGGGCCCCAGAACTGGATGCAGGTGGGATATCACGAGAGCAGAGTAGAGGGGCAGAATCACCTCCCTCGCCCTGCTGGTCATGCTTCTCTTGACGCAGCCCAGGATGCGGTTGGCCTTCTGGGCTGCAGGCGCACATTGTCGGCTCAGTTGAGGTTTTTCATCAGCCGACACCCCCAAATCCTTCTATTCAGGGCTGCTCTCCAGCCATGCACCTAAGTGGTTGTCAAAGCTTTTAAGTGCAATGAAGGCATTAACAATAAAGGTTGTGCCATAACCTCTACATTTTATTTTGGTTTTGTTTTCTTATTAGCAGACCAAGATCTGACAGCAACCTACGGGTATCTGATTACATTCTCTCTTTCCTTTTATACTTGCAATAAGGTGAGCATATGATTTCCAGGCTCTGGCTTGGAGATACTCCAGGGTTGATCTTACTTGGATAACAGTTTTTTAGCCTCTTGTGCTGTGCCAAGTTGCTGAGCCACCACTTGGCAACTGAAAACTCTTGTCCTTAATTTATTTAAGGTTTGCCATCTGATTTAAAACTTTCAGTAGTGTTTGCTAGGGTTGTTTGAACTTGCTTCATTCTTCCTCGAGGCCAGAGTACTCCAAAATGAAAGCTTATGCTGTGCTTCCATGCTATGATAATGTGCTGCACTAGGTAATCTGCAGCCCTGGTAATTATCACCTGCCATACTGCTGGGCTATCAGATGTGCATGGAAAGTAATAAAAATAAACACGGTTGAGCTTTGTGCACCATCAGCTGTACTCCTAGGCAGGTAGTTTGAAAATTGGATTAGTAAGAGCAATCTTTCACCTTCTAAAATTACTTACACTGTTACATCAAGTAATTATAAACAAGTAGAATAAAATATTTTATTAGCTCTTTTATGCTGTGTGTGCGGTACAAAATTACGGGGTTTACATTTCTGATGCTGATAAAGCCTTTCAGGAGGTTATTTTATGCAGCTGTAAGATTACTTTTCAGATTGCCTATGAAAACTATATGATAATTAAGATGTGGAGCTCTGCTTCTCTGAGGTTAAGTTCATTGGTGGTTCCTTTCTGTCATTTTAGCACAGGAGCAGTTTAACTGTAGCTTTCTATCATCTGGAAGCATATCTGATTAAAAAAAAAAAAGGCCCATCCAGCCTTTCAGAGGAGAGTAATCTGGGAGACACTAAGTCAGAGGGGCAGATTGGACTTAAATTACCAGTTTCAGTGATCAGATAGTGCTCACCTGTAATATTGAAGCTCCAAAGAATAACTTTGCTGTGTTAAACATGAAGAAAAAGAAAGGGAATACGCTTAGATTCTTTTTTCCTCATCCAGTTAAAAAAAATCCTGCACTAACTCTCGATGCTTCTATAGTTAAGCTCCAAAAAGTGTGAGCATGGACCTATAGCAAATGTGAGTGAATTGGCAACATCTTTTTGTAGTATTTTAAACACCTGAATTACTTAATAACCCTTCTGTTTTAAATGAAGAGCTGTTTACCTTTGAACTGCATTCTCCAAGTTGAGCTTCTGTTGAGTGCAATCTTGCAGAAAGTTCTTAGGCTCTTCGCAGTGCTTGTGCCGCCTGAGCGGTGGGCAGCGATGCGCAGCAGGAGTCACTGGTGCCTGTTGGCCACGGGTGTGAGCTTGCTCACTGGCTGAAGGCACTTCTGTGCGTACGTAGAAAGGAAACTCACGGATAGTATCCAGGTATGGGAAACTCGCTCTGTGCCTGCTCTCTGCAATCTTCTCTTTGCAGTCTGTTGTAGCGACTGCAGCACTTCCCAGAAGGCTGCAATGAAATTTTGCCAGCAGTATAGCCTTTCACTTCTGTTTTCAGTAACGCAGAGAACTCCCTTTCTTTCCTTCTCTTTTGCCTTTACTCAGCAGAAGGCTGTTCCCACTTTCTGCGTCTGCTTTTCGTGGTACTTTACATGGAGGAATGTGATGTGACATGCTCTGGGCCACAGCTCCAGCCAGCTGTGTCTCCTGTTGCCATCCTTTTCCTTTGATACTTGTGTGAGCAATGTGTGACGGTAGCTAGAAGCACTGGCTGCATGCAGCATCTCTTCCCCTTGAGTGATGAGCATCTTGTTTGTTGGGTTGAGTTAAACTTCCTTTTCCTCTACTAAAGGAACAAGCACTGTGTGCCTGAGCTGTGCTAACCACTGTCTTTATCTTCCATTAACTGTCAATTAAAAAAAAATCTTTTCTAGACCTGCTTTTTGGCTGGGGAATGAGACCTTGAAAGTGCCTGTAGCGCTCTTTGCATTGAATAGAAGACGGCTGTGTGATCGCCTGAGACAGAATAAGGATGTGCAGAAGAATTCAGTTGTTGTGCTTCAGGGCGGAGAAGAAACCCAGAGATACTGCACTGATACTGGTATCGTGTTTCGCCAGGTAAGAGTTGAATTGAAGCTTCAGATCAAATTGAGAAACTGCCTCTTGAACTGCATTAATTTTTAAACTATTTTTATTATTCTTCCTTTGTCTCAGATGTTTGCATTGCTTAGTTTCTCTGAAATAAATTGGGTTTGTAGTAACATTGCCTCTCCATCTGCAGTTACTCTCTTAAGGCTTTCCTTCATGGGCTCATTGGCTTAAAGGGCTTAAGCCTGTTCCAGACCCTACTGCCTAACACTGTTTAACATGATATTAAAGGCAGCAACTTGAACATATATATATATATATTTCTTTTTTTTTTTTTCAGTCTTCTCTCTCACCAGGAAATAACCTTCTCTCTGTAGTGAAATGTGTTACAATGACCTAAACAGAATTAATTCATAGAAAAGTGTATTCACTGTTTTATAGATAGTGTATTGCACATACCAGGGTGTATCTCAGAATTTACACGTGTCTTCTCAAATTAGACTTTTCATTAAATGCCTATGAGTTCTTCTGTCACAGAGAGGACTTGTTAATGTCATACTGAACCCATGGAAAAGCTGGTTTGACAAAAGTTTTAATTATGAATACCACTGCAAAGCTGTGTGCTTTGGTTGGCCACAGCAATACTGACTTGCAAAACCAATAAATTCTAATCTAGATAGCGTGTATTTAACGTAGTTATTGGTCTGCTTGTAGAGGAGGTGAGTGTTTCAGGCGTGTCAGTCCTGACACGCCTGTCCTTACCAAGTTTCATCTCTGTATTGCTCAGTATTTTGCTGTTTGCTTGTTTGTTTTTAAAATAACTCTTGGCAAAGTGCAGTTCCTGTTGAAGCTTCCTTCTTCTCTGGGGAGACTGGGTTTTCACTTCAGGACTCTGCCATCACAGCCCAATGAGTCTGTGCTCTGCTTCTGCCTTCTCACATGATTATTTCTTCCTGATACTAAATTCCCTAATTCTATACTGGAAGATTGTGTTTTATCACGCTGAGTGAACTGATATTTCTTATGGTAGCTTATTAATTTCTGATTGTTTCCAGTTGCCAGCAGAAAGATTTGGTTGTTAAAATCCAAAATTAATAATTCTGAAAAGCTTTAAACCTAAACCACTTCCTTTCCCTCCAAAAGAAAAATCTCTCTCAAGATATGTGGAGGTACAAATTAGTATGTACTGTAATGTATTTTTAGAGTTGGTAGAAGTGAGGGTTTTCTTTTAAGAATATATTTTGTCTTAACCTAGGAATCTTACTTTCACTGGACTTTTGGAGTAACTGATGCAGGCTGCTTTGGAGCAATAGATGTTGATACTGGAAGATCCATGCTTTTTGTTCCACAACTGCCTGAAAGTTATGCGGTTTGGATGGGAAAGTAAGATAATCTTTTAACTGTGCTAAAATGTATCTGGGTATTTAGTGCTACTGTCTGAAGAGCTGAAATGCTATCTGGTTTTAATCAGATGTCGCCAAATCATTTGGTGTGAGCTGCAGTGATATGTCTGTGCAGTGACAAAAAAAGGGATCAGTTGGTGTTGATCATCGGATATCAAATGATCCACCACCATTCAGGAGAGAATACGTATGGAATTGAAGTCCATGAATATCCTAGAATCCATGAAAGAAAGCTGAACTTTAAAATAGAAGTCTTCTGTTAAGACAGAAGCTATTTAGCGAAGTAAGCTTTTTCAAGCTGCTTTACCAGTGTGCAGCCTTCTGAGCTGGTGAAGTTTGTGGTACAAGAGGAGTTAATTTATCCTCTTTGACATTTTGCTTCCTTTTTTTTTTTTTTTTTTTTTTTGTTGATGAACCAACTGACTGGGGAATGTGATTTTAATTCTATTCTGTAAGTATGCCATAAACATCACTTTTTTTCTACCTGCATAGTAAATATTGCACAGTGCTGTAGTAGTGAAGGAATTAATTTATTTATGTGTTCATTTTCTTTCTCAGTCTTAATTGTATTTATACTGTCTAACAAACTGTAACTTTTTGTTGGTGTCTGCATGGACTCAAAATATTGGATTGCTTCTAGTTTAGTATTTTGAGCTCAAGTTGCTTTATTTCTAATTCAAGCTATCACTTATATTTTAATGCTAATTTTGGGAAAAGGAAAACAATTGCAACCAATGCCATATGCTGAACTGTGTTAGACCATATGGTAGGGCATGGCTGCTGCCTTCGCAGAGAGTTTATATGAGTATCGCTGCCTTCGACCTGCCTTGAAACTCAAATTGTTTATGATCGCTTTAAAATGCAAGTACTACTCCCTGAAATACTTCAGCTGAAAGCTGCACCTGTATGGGAGGGTAGGTTCTGTTCAGCTCCCACCCGTACTCTGAGCTCTGTTCCCTGGTGGAGGTTGTTCGCATTTACAAACAAAGCTTTTTCCTCCTCCTAGGTTATTTTCTGCTAGTGCACATCAGCTGTTTCATACAGATCATGCCTAATCTGAAAAGACTTGAAAATATTATTGAAATTCCAGCATGTTATTTTGTATTTCTAAATGAAATAGTGTTACTGATATATGGTAGCCTTTGGATTTGTTGTGCAGCATTCATTCTCGGTTCATTTACAGAATTATTTGTCTGGGTAAAAATGGTTTATTGCCATTGTGTCTTTTCTTGTGGAATATAATGAAGTAATTGTCCTTATTGCAGCATCTTTGTTTCCTAAATCCTCCTCTTCACCCTCCCAGCATCCCTTTGTTTGGATCTTGTTTTCTTTTCTGTCAGCCATGGCCAAGTACTTTTCCTACTTGTCAGAAAGAGGATGTATGAATAACGCATTTGTGGGGCAGCAGCAGTTCTGCTTCGTATGTCAGTTGGCAGGGAGTTCTGCACATAGCTCGGGATTGTGTTCCTTCCCACAGGAGTCAGTTTAAAGTCAGAAGTAGCACAGAAAGAAAAATAAATGCTTTCTTTCCATCCTCTGCTATAGTTTGCCTTGAAAGCGCTTTCTCTGTCATGTGGAAGGTGCTGTCTGCCCACTGAAGAAGCATTCATTTTACATCGATGACACACAAATCTATTCAATCCCTTGTATGGTATTTGCAAGGCTGGTTTTGTAGTGGGGTCTACAGCTTGTCTCCTATTGCAGAGTGGGGTTGCTTTGTCTGGTGTTTGCATTGCTTTCTATTTAAGACAGTTGTGTGAATCTGCTACTTGAGTTTAGACAGAAATACACAGATTCTCTTAAAATGAGTGCGGAAGGCTCTTCACTGCTGCTGTGTTACCAAGTGTATTGTGTGGTGTGTCTTTGTGCGTTCACTTCTGGAGGACATACCGTTGGGCTGTGTTCAAAGACATCTCTTAGGTTCTGTGGCAGTCAGGAAGGTTAACCTTTTTGCCATTGAATAATGCAGAAGTGGGACTTTGCTTCTTTCAAACTGCAGTGTTAGTTTGGCCAAAACCAATGAAGTGCCAGTGAGAGCATTTGCTTGGCGATGAGCAGGCTGTTAGTTTTCAAAAGAAACAGTGAATGCTAAAATTATTTTAACCTCGCCAGTTGCACTTGTTTTTGTGAGGGAAGGACAGTTTTGCATGCTGATGTGGTGTCTGGGAACTCTCACCAGTGCACCTGCTGCTGAACGCAGAGGTGACGACCTCACCGCTGGGGCTGTGCTCTGCCAGTCCTGCCAGCGCGCCTAGGGAGGTGCTGACGGTGGCTAGCACTTGGGAAGTGTGCTCATCTGGTAGGACTTCTGTCTGAATGTGTATGCTCTAAAGATGGATGGATAGCTGTGAGGCTCCCTCTTAGAAGTCCTTCAAGCTGAAATTACCTCTCCAATTTTAAAAGGGAGGAGAGATTTAACTCACAGTTCAGACAGTGTCTATTCTCCACAAAAAAAAAAAAAAAAAAAAAAAAAAAAAAAAAAAAAAAAANTAAGGTGGCAATTGCAGAATCATTATGAGGATATTAGTTTGACTGTTGGTCCTACTTTCCTGTTTGGAAGGAATAACATCAGCCAACCTGTTTGTAAATTGTGAGCATGGGCAATTCTCCCGTTGGTAGGCTGGCCCAGTAGGAGTTGAAAACGTTTGTCCAGCTGACAACAGAAGAGAACCATTTTGCACATCTATTGATTTTTACTTCTGCCCACCATCCCTCCTGTTCTTTAGAAGGCAGAAAAAAAGACTTTCACAGGATGGCTCAGAGGGTAAGCTTTGACATTGAGTTATTTTTCTTTTCTTAATTTTGGAGGAAGAGTTTAAGAAGTTAATGTGGTAAAAATGAGATTGTAAAGTCTTCAGAAGCATAATCATGTTGTGAATGTCCCTCTTTCTCTGCACAGTCTTACCTAGTCAAGTTTATGGTGCAAAGCTGTTAGCAGTTATTCTTACTCCCAGGAAGCATTAAGCTAGTATGACTGTATGTCCTGCACAGCGACTTCAATTTCATTAATTAGTGCTGCACCTGCCATTTACCTCCTTAATTATAAATGACAGAACTAGTCAGTGTGCTGATTAAAGATATTTGATAAAGTAAAACATACTGTACAGCAGCTGCTTTATGTGGAGTGGATGCCAAAATAACTTAATTGCCTTGCCACATAAAGAGTATTTTCAATGGAAAACAAAAATATTTAACACTTTCATGCTCTAACTTTAGGAATACATATTAAGTGAGACAGAGCAATATTTATATGTGATTTCCTGTGTTTTCTTTGAAGCCCTGCTGGCTAATTGGTAAGTATAGCAACACTAATCTAAGACTGCATCCAGTAAAAGAAAATATTTTTCCATGAAGTTGATTGGAAGATGTCTGTATATGCAAAGTTCAGCCTTGGTGTGGCACTTTGGAGTTCAGTAAAGCACAGTGAAATGCTTTACGAGTGTTAAGATTTTCCCAGTGACCTAATGAAGAAGCTTCTCAAACATTGTCATCATTTTCTGAGTAGGTTATAAGCAAAATCAACCTTTGGCTTTAGTGATTAAGCTTGACTGAGTTCAGCAATGCTGGAAGTGCTGTAGGGGACAAACTCTAAACCACCATAACTGTTCTTGGCACAGATTTTGCAGCAATGAGGGACGTTTTCTGGGTGTTTTAATGATGCTGTACACATAGGCCCCCTTATCTGTAATGTGCTATGCAGCTGTGTATTCAGGTAGTATACTCTTAGAAGGGTCTTTGGTTTTACTTCCTGAACTGACCTGACATGTCATCCCCTGATATTTTTTCTTGCAGTTTTTTCTCTAAAGTAAAATATATTGGATGTTTTCCTTTTCCATGTCTATTGGTTTGATCCTTTCCCACCATTTTGCCCTTTCCCTTACCCATTAAATTTTTATTTTGCAGTTCAAAAAAAAAAATCACTTCAGGTCATCTTGTTCCTGTTTTGTACCAACTGACAATTGTAATTTGTCTGCAAAGTTTGTTACCACCTGCAAATGCCATCTGTGGATCTCATGAACATATTCCATCCTGCTTCTGCTTCTGAATGCCATCACAACTAATTTCAGTCTTTGCAGTATCCCACTAATCAAGACTTGCAGTCTGTTGCTGTTTATCACTTTAACTTCTGAGAACTTCAGTCTAAATTGATAGAGCTCTTTTCAGTGCAGTAGTTGGAGGCTTTCCCAGCTCATCTTTTTATTTATCCATTAATTTTTTATTTTCTGCTTTAGGCCTTTCAAGTTTTTATTATGATTGGTCATTGGGTCCCAGGTCACATCGTAGTGTTCATGTCCAAGCCAATTTGAGTTGATTTTGGAGGGTGAGAGTCTTCACAGATATTTTTATCAAATAGTTTGCTAGTATTCAGATAGTACATCTGTTACTTCACCCTTCATGCAATCCTTTCAAAACTTGTATAATAAAGCTGCTTGCTTTTGATTGACGAGACTTACTGGTGCAACTCCCCATGCTGCTTTTTTTCCATGGTTCCATTGCTCTCCATAGGATAGTGATTTCCGTTTCTTATCGCCTGTTCATTTATTATGATGTTTCTCTGTGGATAAAAATTACTTCTGGAGAGTAATTAGTGTCTGGGTTGTGCTTGCCACTTCACTGATGATTGTTTTTCTCTAAACAGTGCTGCTCCAGTGCACTGGCTTCTCAATTCATCATTTTAGTCATTGTCTTGTTCCAGCTATCCACGAGCCTAGTTAGTCCAGGATAAATGTGTCCCGTTTCTATCACTTTTACTACAGTAATTATTTTTATAAATCTTTTCTTTGTAGATGCCTAAGTTTCTTTGTATTTCTTGCTGACAATGTTTTAAAATAATAGTAATTGGTATCAGTCCATTGATGTGTGGTCTTGACCAGTGCACAGTTTGGTGACTTAGGAAGTGTTGCAGTGCTGCTTTTTCCTCTCTTATTTTTCGTTAAGGTGTATTGAGAAATAGAACAAGCCCTAAGTAAATCTGCTTAACAGAGCTGCACCAGAGTATGTAGAAGTGGCTTTAAACCACAGCATGAGAAAGTGAAGTCTTGCCTATGCACATCTCATGCCTGTGGTAAGAGGGGAAATGTTGGTAACCCTCAGCAGGCATTTCTTATTTTATACTTTATTAATGCACTAGCAGGAGTATCAAGTTCAGTGGCATAAACTCCTGACAACATTTTGAAATATCAGAGGATCCAAGTTTGCTTTTGATCAGGCATGCCATCTGTTTTTCCTCCAAGGTTTCAGACGCTGCTGGTAGGCAGGTAAGCTGCGGCAGAAGAAATGCCCGTGGGGGATTTCCAGCAGCACTCCAGCAGAGCTCTGTGCCTCTGCTATGTCTTCTGCTGTGCAGCGGCCCAGTTCGAGTGCGTGGCTCTTTGCTGCTTCTAGGCTAGGATTTGAGGAGGCACCGTGGGGTGCAAAAAACCCTCAAGTGAAATATCTACAGCCCTGCCTCTATTCTTGCACTTTTAAAATTGTATTCTCAGCCGCTGCTGTTAACGATTTTCTTTAGGGTTTGTGTTTGCTACCACCTTTGGTGTGTCTGTCTCTGCACGCCTGCTGTCAGGCGTTGCGGCAGGACTCTGGAAGAGCATAGTCTGTGTTGAGCGTTGTCAGGAGAAATGTTACAAAGGGGAAAAAAAAAACAACCAGCTGTTTTGCAAAATAGGATAGGGAAAAGTGTAGTGAATATTAATGCATCTTAAGAGCTAAATGTGCATGAAAAACAGGCAGGTTGCGTTTTATTTGCTGTGTACCCCTTTGCCTGGGCAGCATGCTGGAGCTCAGAGGTCTTCGCCTGGACCCTGTTCCTAGGAGGTGCCAGATACTTTTTTGTCAATTTCTTTTAAATTCTGCTATTTTTTCAAAATCCATCTTGCTTTAGACTGTATCAAAAGGAGCATGGAAAGATGTATACGTATATGCAGATGCTTCTGTATTTCAAAGGATAAGACAGAAATCTAGATAAACGTGGAAAGGGACCAACACTGAGGCTGTGAAAACACATGCTGGAGGCTGCCCGCTGTACCAGCGAGCCCGTGGGTACTGGTTTGTTTCGTACCTGAAGTGATACCTGTTAATCTTGTTTGAGATAGTGGAATTCCTTTGGCATATGTAGGTGATTGCATTTCCTTGGACAAAGTCAGGAACATCTGCTGGTGTCTCGTAGAGCCACCCGTGTTGTTCTTTCTAGTAGTTCTTGACACCCCCTTGTTTGGTTAATGTTTTGCCATCTGGTAATGTGATGATACTGTAATGAGGAGGGAGTTTGTTGGAATTCTGACAGCATTAAAGCACTGCTTTTGTATCCCTTTTTTTCTCCTTCACCTCTAAATTGTTTGCTGATGCATTTCTATTTATCTTACCTTATTTGAAACGTCTTAAACTCTTTCTAGTAAGGCCTGGGAAATAGTCGTTAGTATAGCATGTCTTGCTTTGTGTCATTATTTACGGTCTTCCTCTCTGAGATACTGACAGATCCTCAAACCGGTTGCTGACTTTCATGCAAAGGTTACTACTGATCCTTTCTGGAAATAAATTTAATGAATGACTAGGATTTTTTGGCTGAAGATGGATTTCAGTGGTTGGAAATGGCAGGTGATTCTTATTATTTGGCCTTTGTGTGTGTTCATTGATAGCATGCATGGTCAGAAAGCCTTCTACTTCATTGTGCTGTGTGGTGTTAAATTGGTATCTACCTTTTGCAGGAGAACATTGGAGGTGACATCAGTGTACACCTATTGCTTTCTTTTGTGATGTGATGGCTCAGTAAGGCACTGTTCTTTCAGAATAGCTTCAAAACAAAGGCAATGCCTGTCATGAAGACTGAGGAGCTCTGTAAAACCATTCAAGTCTTAGTATTAAAGGTTTGTTATAAGTCATGTGGATGTAAAGCAGCAGAGAGGTAGAACTGATTTTTATAATGTATAAATGAGCATAAAAACTGTAATACTTTGACATGTACTGATGGTTCTCATGTTTCTGCCTGTTACTTCAAGCTGGTAAAGAGAACAAATGGGGAGCTCTGAATGATCCCAAGTGGATGAGGGAACAAGCTTAGGACAAGGGGTTAGTACAACATGGAAGAGAAAGCAGCACTGGCAGCTGTAATTCAGACGGCTGGCACTGAACAGAAATGGTGCAGCTGTCACTTCTGTCATGTTACTCATGCAAGTGTTCAACACACTATTTTCATTCTGTATTTGAGGACAATGAAAAATGTGTGAAGCATCACAAAGTCAGGGAGATGAACTATTTTCTATTCCAGTAGTAGACCTGGAGAAAGTTGAATTGCTCCTCAAGGTAATGTTTTTATGCAGATATTTTAAAAGAGCTGACCACAGGACTCTCCAGCCTGTTGTGAGAATTTGACTAGGGAACAGAGAGAAGATCCTGTTAGCAAAATCTAACAGCAGGATTTGTAACAATATCAGATGCCTGAAAATCAAAGCATCTAGAACTCGAACTAAAAATCAGACGCTCTCTGTGCTAGCCCAGCCTGGGTGCTGCACCCAAGGAGGATATTCAGACATAGCCAGATGGCCAGGTGGTTGGATTTTATGCCATAAATGTCTTTACAGCCTTAATATAAAGGAAGACAAAAAAAAAAAAACAATACTCGGAGACTAGAATAGGTGTTATGCACTAAATGTGATGGAATAAACCAAATACTTTTAGTTAAATAAAAAGTATCTGACAATTACAATGAAATATTCCTTTGCATCCCAGTCTGTAGCATTTTATTTAAGGTTTCTTTAGCTGCACTTGCTGCTGAGCTGCTTTTATAGCTGGCTTTTTACTGTAGCCTGACTTGTTTGACAAAGTGACATTTAAATGAGTTTTCTAGCATTAAAAATCTGAAAAAATACTATTTTTTTTTACTAATCTCCTTTAAAATAAAGTTAGAAAGGGAATGTTTAAAGTTTCTGTTCTTTGTAAAATAAATGTCTCTGTTGAAGATGTTTTGAAATTGGCCCCAGCTAGAACTTCTCAACTTTTTGTAATGGACATATTAACAATATTTTTTCTCCCGTATGAATATTTTTTTTTATCCTAGTCTCTGCAAAAAGACGAGTAATCTTCAATAGGGAACTCCGGCTGAAATGATGATAAGTCAAATTGGACTGCTTCAGAAAAATCTGAATTTCACTTTGGAGCTGATGCAGAAGTATCAGCAGTATTTAGTAGATACTAAATACTGAAAATCCATCCTAGAAGCATGAAAAAAATCTGAATACATAGCAACCAGCAGGAAGAAGTTGTTGTATATTGAAGATTGTCTGGAAGAATGTTTAGATGCAAATGAAAAGATACATGGATGTATTAAGTTCCGATTTATTAGCAGTTGCTTTACAGTTGCCTTTCCTTCAGGAATAGTTATCAGCTATTAAAAATTCTGTTCACAGTATTTCTTTAGCATTTGTGTAGATTCATCTCATTTGCTCCTCTCTTCTGAACGCAGTTCTGAAAACTGAAGTGCTCGTTTGTCATGTTGGTATTACTGGGCTCTTGCTCCAGACTTCATGGAGTTTTTACAGTAATGTCGAATCTGTAGAAATCTCTTAAGATTTGCTGCTGTTATGAATTCTTGTGCAATGTAACAAACAACAGCTTTAAAATAGTTTTAGACAATGTGACCAAGTTTTTATTGGGTTTAAGGTGGAAGGACAACATGGGTAACAAAATATTACTAAAAATTTGAGGTTTGGATTTTGTCCAAATGTGTAAAAGCTTCAAAATACAGGTTTTAGTGTATTTATAGATAAACTGTTAGAGCTGTTCATCTTACTGAGGGATAAACAGAGGACTCGGTACTTCCTTGCTTCCTGAAGGCCCCTGCTGAAATGGAGCAAGTCCTGATGCTGAGGTCTGTCTCAGCTGGCAGCTGAACCTGCACCAGGTGATCTGCTGGTACTGGTTACGCACCTTGGTTTTAAACATGCTGTCACGTACTGCTGTGAATTTGTTTGAACCAAGTGGAAAAGTTGAGAATCAACTTGAAGTTTACTCTGAGGTGATATGCCTGCTTTCTGACTGCCATAATCTCTGAGATGCCAAATTTTTTGCTGGCCACATGGGTGGCAGGACACATGGGCATGGGACACTTCCAGAAGTTTGGAGTTGCTTATTTCCATGATGAGATAAAATGATGATTTCTGCTGCTCTGGAGGCCAACTACTGACATTTCTAATGAACACTAGTATGTGCTGGCTGGAATTATAAAACTATAGGAAAAGGAGACTCAGCATTTTGGGAGTTAAGTGTGTTAATCTCTGTAGATTTTTGCTTGTTAATGTTGACAGAAAATCTAAAAGTTTTTACACAATATTTTTTCCCCCAAAGCCTGTAAAAATTAGGCTTTTGCTTCTGTTCACATCACTATGCAAAAGATTTTTTTTTTTTTGATAGGTAAGGAAATAAATGATTCAGTATTTGGGATCATGTCTTCCACTTGGGTAATCCTTCTAATTAATTTATGACTTGCTGTAGGGTTTTTTGCTTGTAGTCTCTGCAGTGATTAATCAGAATTTTGAAATTGGCAGCCCATAGCAGTGTTACAAAAGACAAAACCAAACGTAAAAATCATAACAAATTAACTTATTCCACCTGCCTGAAAGTCATTTGCAGAGACAAGTACTCCTAAGCTCTGGAAAGCCTCAAATGTGCTTGAAATTATCAGAACTGAATGTAACCTTTGATTTTCATGAGGTCAGTGAGCATTCCGTGGGAGGTGTAATTCCCTGTGACAGCAGTGGTCAGTGATAAACGTCACCCTGTTTTGCATTTAAATTGTGTAAAAACAGATACTGAACCCCGCCTCTGCTAAGAAACAGCAGCCATTCTTTTTTTTTTTTTTTTTACAGTATCTGTGATGATGGTGCACAAGGACCTTTCCTAGGTTCTCCTCAAGCTGGGAACTGGGGTGTGGGGTGAGCTGTAACTCGCCGTTACAGTCACAGTAGGGACTGCCTTTGAGCAGAGCATGCCTGCGTGCAGTTCTAGCTCTGTATGGGAGGACAGGGGTGGAGAGGTTTTAGAATCTAAACCCTGTGGGAAGAGATGGTAAGATGTCAGAGGGGGGACAGAAAGCAGCATGTGGGATGAAGCAGAGAGAATACAGAAAGGGCTTGATGGGGATCATCTTTGCTCCCCTTTCTCTCTGAGCTTTTGTTTTGCCTTCTTTACTGCTTTTCTGTATGTGACAGTACCGAATTTTTTTTTACTTAAATGCATACTTCCATGTGCATTTTTTCACTTCTGCCTGTATAGTTTTGCAGAAGGGTGGCTCTTAGCAGAAATCTTCGCATGGAGAGAGGTGGCTTCAGTGCTGAAGCACCATGGCTCCCGTGGGATGACCAAGTAGTTGGTGGGAAGTATATGTGAATTTATTTTACCATCTAGTCAGAGGTGCTGAACGGGTGAAGAGAGAAGTGAGGCAGAGCCTTGAATGTTTCAGAGGGGAGCTGAGAAGTCTCTCTATAGTTTGTACTAAAAGTTTGCTGGCTTTTGTGCAAGGCAGCAAGAACAAGACCAGCAAGGAGGTGCACATATGGGAAACTTGGTAGCTTGTCATCGGGTGAAATGGAGTCATAAAAATCTGAAGGACAACGCAGTTGAGTAAACAGAAGTTTAGAGCAGCGTGGGAAACTCTTGTTTTCTTTCTCTCAAAGAACAGGAAAAATTCTCAGCCTTGAAAGGATGATGAGCTGCTTGTGTTCCTCAAAAAAAAATGATATTTTTCACAAGAAGAGGGATTACAGCTGAAATAATAGTTTAATATCAGCCATAAGCAGAGAATTAAATTAGTAGCAGTTTACTGTAGGCCACACAATTATAGAGGGCCACAAACCAAGAAGTTTAACAACATTTTGTGACAAGACAGTAATTTTATTATTGGTGTGTTGGAAAGTGAGACCTACTCTTACTTAAACAACATTAAATTAAGAATAAAATCATTGCAGGCATACTTTTAAGAAATACTTAATTTACAGGAAACAGTTCTCAGATTCAGACTTCAGAGGTAACTGTAAGTAGGGCTTTGGAGGTATTTCGGTAGATAATACGTAGTACTATGAATTGCTATTGACCATAAATTAGCTGGTTTTACAGTTGGGATCCTTCTGATACCAGATGAATTGGTTGAAGCTGTAAAAGAGAACAAAAATGGAAAGTGCTGCATCTGTTTGGGATGTTTCTGGGATATTAGGGTCACACATCTTGGTGTGTTAAGACGAGCAGAGCTCTGGGGTCCGGAGGAGGAAGGGCTGCAGAATGCTTCCCAGTACTCCTCAGACTGCTCTGTACTGATGTCCAAGGGGTTACATGGGGGAAGAGGCTCCTGCAGTGAGTGGGCACCAGAGCAGAAAATGAATGTTTTGCTCATTCTTCAAATATAACACAGGGCAAGCTGGCCTGTTGCTGTTTTAGCATCCTTCCACCATCTGGTGAGTTTCAAGTGAGTGGGAAAAGCAAAACTTTAATTGAGGAGGAGGCCATGAACTCTAAGTGTCAAGCATGGACTGGGTTAAAGGCAGTGATTTTGTAGCTGAGGCAACTTTGTTTGTAATCTACTATTTTGAGAAGTTGAATCAAGGATAAGATTATTAAAACTTACAGCTGCTGCTATTATTGTGATAGTAGAGGGCTTTATTTTTTTTTTTTTTTCCCCTGTGGTCTTGAACTGTTAAATGTAACAGTAAAGGCAAATCCAAATATTTCTTTCTTTTGTTTTCCAAAGGATTCACCCCCCTGAATACTTCAAGAAAAAATATGCTGTGGATGAAGTCCACTATGTGCACGAGGTGAGTTGTCTCTGTGTCTGAATATTTGTCTGTGAATACAAAGTTGATATGTGGCAGTGTTTTTGTTTTTTAAATTACTTCATTTTTATAAAGCATTTGTAATTTTTAAAATTTTAAAAAATAGAGAGAGAAAAAAGGGCTGCCAGTCTTAGCTGTACGCTAAGGTCTTTATCCAAAAATTATCTCACAGATGTGTTCTGGGCATCATGAGATGTGTCAATCTGTATCTTTATCCAACAGGAACTTGTTGCTAACTACACTTTTGTCAATGCCTTGGAGATTTAAAGGAGATTGCTGTCAAGGCGATTGCATGTCCTGGCACTGACTGAGAGGCTGAACTTACCTTATGCCTCCAAAGAGCAATGAGGAATGGCTGCCTGCCTTACTCTTGGTTTATAATGACTCATTCTAGTATTTGAATAAGCAACTATATTCTTATTTCTAAATGCAAGTGTGACTTTCTATTTCAGGTTTCTTATTGTTTTTGAGCAGATGTTTATATACTTATGCACCTGGCCAGTCATCTTTATTTTGGTAGGAGGGCCCAGCAGGATGAGGACAGTATTCCTGCCAAGCTCTGTGGTTGGTTTTCATGGAGAGCAGCTTGGAAAGGAAAATTCTGAGATTTCTGTCCCTGCAGAACACTAACTATAACTCACAAGACCCAAAATTTTGCTCTAATCAAAGCACTAATTTTGATTTGATTTGCTCTAATCAAAGTGTGGGGTACTTCACTTCATTTTCGTAATGAGCCCAGTTACGCAGTGGAGTTTGATCCTGTATTTCAGCTGTTGGGGGCAGAGTAAGCTGTGCAGAGGTTGCTTTTTGACGTAAGTTGGGATTGCATATAGTGCATATGCTCCTCTGTCGGACAGTGAAAACTGTAAGTGGAAAATGCATGTTATTTTCAAAAAATAAAATGACAAACATTTGTTTTGGGTCACATTTAGTTGCTTTTTGTCAACACATGCTTAGAAACCTCCTTGATGAGAAAGAGTTCATTGGGTGGACCAGTAACTTCGTATGTTTTCCCAACATAAAGGCCATTTTCTACTGGGACTACATGAGACAGGGAATACTGAGGAGGAGGGCTGCTAAGTGAATGCCCTTGAGTTATGTTCTGATAGGAATCATTTTTTTGATAGAGTAATGGTGTGGGGATTTTGATCTGTTTTGGTGTTTTTGTTTGAATTTTTGTTTGGTAGCATCAAGATGAGCAGAGTTGAGAACTCAAAGCTGTTAATCACAGCCTGCGGAGGAGAAAGATACATTAGTCTTAAGTTTACAAATGTTTGAAAGATGATGCAGGAGCCTGTTAGGAGTATTGGTCAGTAGAAAATGTCCCACTGAGAGTAACAGTAAATATTCACTACTAAGCATTTAGTGTATTTTAACATGCTAATATTAATGTATATGTGTTTAATATGCAGTAGTGCATTGAGGACACAGAGTACCCTGTTATTCCTTATTTCTGTGTCACATTGCACCTTTTCTACTCATAGTTCTTCTGTCTTCCAGACAACCACAATACACTTAACCTTAAGATACCATTGCTATTAAAGTATTTAAAGGGCACCATCAACTTAAGCACTGCATCTCTACATGCTTTGTGATCTGCTGACTCTTGTTGCAAGTGTCATGTAATAGTACAATATCTGAAAGGTGTCAGGAGACAATTTTGTCTTTACAGCTCGTTTGGTCTATATGTAACAAATTTAGATGAAATTGGTGTCAATGTGATTATGAGGAAGAAAAATAAAAAATAACAGCAATCTTAAATTTCTTTTAGATATCCAGTGTCTTGGCTTCGAAGCAACCTTCTGTGCTGCTTACTTTGGTGAGCAA
>VXAV01001233.1:228465-260132 GCA_013399715.1 Alectura lathami
AACTACCAATCTCCTTCAATAAGAGGATCAGTTTGTTAAGTATTTCTCTACACATGGTCATTCCCTCCATACCTTTTCCTCCCCATCCTTGCCAAATTTGAGGCCATCTGTCTATATTTATCTATTGTTTTGGCTTCTGCATGACCTTATGGTTTCTGACCTCTGGCCTTTCAGCCTGCATTCTGGAAGGCTTTGCCTGTGTTCTGGTAAAACACGACCAGCCTGTCTACTATTGACCTTGCTGCCCTCCAGCCTATGTACAATGGCTCTGAATCCCATTTTTTTCTANTGAGCATATGTGGGCTTTTCACTGGGAATCCTGCAAGGATGGGTGGCAAGAACAAATTCTGCAAGGAGGGTGTGATTGAATGCCTGCCAACTATTTAGAATGGTGCTGGCTCTTTAAGTAAGATGAATGAGTGGAGGTAAAGCCTGCAAGCTGCTTCTTCCCTGTCACCTCTTCCCCAGCTTCTTTCCCCAACAGATGTCTTGTAAACCTCTCTCACTGTTAAGAGTGTCTGATTTGTTGTCTCCAATCTATATAAAAAATGATTTGCTGGCTTCGAGCTTTTCCTTACAGCACATGCAGTGGCAGCTCCTGGATTTCTTATTTTACATAATAGTGGCCAGACAAGTCTGAAAAAATATTCCTCCTTAGGCAGTCACATAGCATGAGATCCAGTCTCTTTATCCATTAAGTACAGAGGTCCTAAATACAATCTTCAGCCTTTGTTCCACTAATATTAATAACTATATTATAAAGATGAACCAATAGCTTTCTTTCACATTGTTTCCGAGGAAGAAAGTGAGTACTTGTCTATCCTGTGTTCCTTATAGTGCATTGCTGCACATCAGGTTGTTAATTAGTGGTCTCTCTGTGAGTATCCCACTGTAACTGGGAATTTTCACAGAATTCTTGGCTGAGAGAATGGAGCCGTGACGCTTTCACATTCCTCCCCCTGCTGTGATGAAGTTTATAGACAAGGAGAGAGCACTTCCCTTAATGTTGGCTGGACGGAGTCTTGGTTCTCTCCTCTCCTGTGGTCTCATTCTAAATACAGAACTGTAATGCTGCTCCACAGGGTTTCCCATATGCATGTCAGAAGTGTTCATCTGCTGTGTGGCAACCAAAATCCTCATGCTTATGCTGCTTGCTTGAATGGAAAACTGTAGGGGAGCAGCATGCAGATTTAAATAGTAAGCATTGCCAAGGCAGTGTGGAATAATTTATTTTAAATTAAGCTACTTCAGGAGAAACCTTGCCCGTTTGTTATTATCTCGCCCTTTATTACTATTATATGGGTCTCCTAGCTCATTTCAAGACTTCAGGGAACTGGAAATCCAAGCCTGCCATTTTCCTAGGCAGTATATCTTAGCCTGACTTCTACGCTGGTATCCTTTGAAACGAGTGATTTCTTATATTGACCTGCACTTGAACAAACTGCCTGGTTTTTGGTGGTTGCTTTTGTTTGTTTGTTTTCTGCTTTATAATAGTGATTCAAGTAAATGTATGTGAAGTTTACCTAAGGAATTACTGCAGTCAGGTTCTCTGCATGATTTAAATTCTAAATACTTGGGTTTGGCTCAGAATCATGGTCATTTTAATCTTTTCCCTTCCAGCGCGGTGTTAACACTGATAGTGGAAGCATCTCCAAAGAAGCTTCATTTGAGGGAATCAGCCAGTAAGCAACAATTTTTTATATGTTAATTGTTGCATGGTTAAGCTGAATTGATCTTGTATTTCACATTAAATATTTTTCCTAATGACAGAGTGCTGGATGGCAAACCAAATGTGGTGGTATTTCTTTGGAAATAAAACTTGTGACATACTTCCAATGATTTGAAATATAGCTTGGGGGGTTGGGGATCTCTTTTGCATCTAAGATAATCCAGTATTTTGCTTCCTTGGTGTTTGCTCTAAGTAACTAAAACAAAACCCATTCCCCAACTTCTATTTCTACTTTTAGAAATTGGATACTTGATTTTCAGATTTCAGAAAAATGGATTTTTAAGAGTAGTTTCTTTCTTCTAGTGACTTCTTCGTATTAAGATAGATATTCAGAATTATGGTATGCACATTTTTATAAAAAGATACAATGTTACAAGTGCAAAATGAAAGATTACCTTACTGCCTAGACATGTCCTTTTAGTGTCCCTTGAGATTGTGTTTTTATGAAGTTTGACTACTAGTGGAGTGAAAATGTCCTCCTACATGAAGTATTTTGAAAAGGCAGTTAATAAAAATGCATCACAGACTGCTCTGGGAAGTGAGGACAATGGCCTCAATTTCAAAAGAAATGTAACTATTTTTTTTTTAATTTATATCCTAAAATGAGATCATTTTCCATTTTATCTCAAGTGTATGGCAAGAAAGAAACAAACCTTCCCATTAAAAAGCCTGCTAAAATGAACACTTGTGCTGAGATGTTGAGTGGGTGGCCTTTTCTGCAATCCTTGACTCCCAGTCACCCTGCTGTATTTTTCCCATCCACCTCTGTCCACAGCATATTAATTCTGCAGTGGTAATTGCAGTGCACAGATTTTATTACAGTGCTGAGCAATCATTTGTGTAGTCCGATAGCATGCGTTCTCCTGGGGCAGTGTTTTCACTGTGTCATGTGAACTGAAATCTGGAATCTGATCCCATACTTCATCCTCCCCTCCACAACCTAAATGGAAACTTAACGATTGTCAGGATTATTGGGGACCATACTGACAGACATTTAGATGTTCGAAGGAACAAAAGGAAAAAATTCCTTTTTCCTCCTGAATTCCATGGAAGCACTAGAGTTTAGTTATTAACATGCTCTGTTACTAGTCAACATGAAGGTAGGAAGCCACTTCATTTGACACTTGACTTGAGATCTTAATAATGCGTGTCCTGAAACAGTTGAAGGGATCTATGATGCTTTCCTGCTGGCTCCCCAGTTTGTGGTACGCACGCTCTTGGATTGCCCTGACTCCAGTACTTCTCTGCTCTCTAGGGGAGCTTTGTAGCAGGTTAGCAGACAATTCTTTCAAGACTGGGGATATGCTCCCCCTCTCCACCACCAGGCACTGAACTGTTTGTTTTGCTGCCTTTGACAGATCTGCACTGTGTCTTCCCCTCCCATACCCAGGGTGTGGAAGAGTGCTCACTGATCTTATCAATGTGCTGGAGATCCACTCCACCTCACCTCCTTTGGCAGATGCAGCGCCCTCGAGCCCCTTATCACTCCAGCCTGCCCTTGATCTCCCCAGCTCACACAATCTCTAACAATGCAGGATTGCTGTACTTGGATAATCATCCTGCTCAGCAGTGGGTAGTTCCATGGTTCACTGGAGGGAGAAGTGTGGGACAGTGACTTACCACAGGACACCTGGACCACTTACTGATGAGGTTGCTGTTAACTCCCCTGAAGTCAGCTTTGTGTACAGCAGTTAGGAATCCTGCAGAAATGGCTTGCTCTCAGCTGCTTCAGATGGCGAAGAGCAGCTGACTGCTGGGCCAAGACCCACTCCGTGTTGCATATCAAAGTCAATCATTAGAGGAAAGATTCTCCAGATTTAAGAAAATTCTAGTGTATATGAATGTTTTAGATTTTTGTCACATATACATTCTGTAAACTGACAAAAAAAATGACAAAAGTCTCATACAGGGGCTGTGGATTTCTAGCCTTTTTCTATTGAACTAATGGAATTGGCTCGCATGTTAAAGGGCGGCTGCGTAAGAAATCAATTTGAACATGCCATTCAGTGTAATATTTCTTAGTTCTGTGTTGATTAAATGGGAGCATTAACACATATTAGATTGCAACAGTAGTAAAATGTCAATTTGTTTTCTGCCTGAAGACCATGTATCTCATCATCAAGTACTGTCAATTTGCAAATTGCAGTAAAATGTAGAATTGGATTGCTCTACATGATCCTCTTAGCATTAGGACAGTCCATGTTTTTTAAGAGTAAGTTGATTATTGTCTAGCAGGATCTAAACATGCTGAAAGGATAAGGTAGGATTATTTTGTGTAGAACTTTGTGCACAAACTGCGTGAATTAATCAGCATTGTGCTACAGCGTCTCCTTACGCTTGCATTCATTGATCTATTTTTTGTCTGACGTGCTGATGACAATTATTGAAAGTCCTTGTATCTGTTGTTGCAGCTGCAGCTTAATTCCTTTGCGTCTTGGTTTTTTGTGGTGGCATTAGCTTATACACTTTGCAGTCAAGTAGAGAGCTCAGGCTTTTATGTTTTTTTTTTAGAATGTTTTTTTAGGTTAATTTTTACTGTGTCATTCAAATGTTTTCCTCTGTATAAATTTGTATTTAACTGGCTCATCCATTCTACAGTGATTTTTGCATTGGACTGTCTAGATAGTAGCTGTTTGGATGGTGATGATTAAACCAGAAACGTGACCTTTTTTTTCTTTTTTTTTAATTTTTGATATTACAAGACATTCTTGTTTCCAGGTGACCAACTTTATTGTGTAATGATGCAGTATTCTGGGACTTGTGGGTTTTCTATTGTGTTGCTTTTCCACTGGTTTCGCATTGATTCACATAGTATTGAATACCATACAGCTTGTCTTTGTTGAATGCTGTGATAAGTTGTTGTTTTCTGTCTTGGAGTAGGGACATGAAGCTATTAGCCTTCACCTTGTTAGGATTTTATAGGTTCATGAGCACGTGTTCTTGAAAAAGAAACATGATTTTTTTTCCTGTTATCTGTGGTTGCAGGAAGAAGTTGATGCAATTAGAAGTGACTACTAAATATGTATTTTTTTTTTAATTGGATTTGTCCTTTAGTTAGTCCCTTTTGAGGTATTACAAATGTCCAATAACCTGAAGGAGATTTATTTTTTCCTCTCAAAATTGTGAGAAAATTAATTGTTGCCTTACAACATTCTTCTGAAGGTCTGTTGGGAGCTCTGGAGTATTTTAATTCTCTTAAATTCCCTAACTGAAGAGCCAGCGGTCCTGAGCCAGACAAAAGTATTTTTGATGCAGAACACTCCTTAGGCATTTAAATTGTAAGCAAAAAAAAAAAAAAGTTGAATAATGCTTGAAAATCCATATGTGTTCCACTTAATTACTCAGATTCTTACTCCATTGGCCATTGTAATGTTATTGTTTAGAAAAACATCTGGATAGTTCCAAGAAGACACGAATTGCTAATGCAGAAAATAAATGGTAAGGAAAGGTTTTGAGGCTGAGGTGAGATGGATGCTTTGCCACTTCTGTAGATAGCTAGCGATGAGGAGAGGTCCTTTTTCTTCGCAGTGTTCCTCTAGACAAGCTTGTTTATCACATGCCATGTTCTGTGCACCAGAAATTGGAATGGGTTAAATGACCCAAGGGATGGAGCACCTCCCCTGTGAGGACAGGCTGAGAGAGTTGGGGCTGTTCAGTCTGGAGAAGAGAAGACTCCAGGGAGACCTGATAGCAGCCTTTCAATATCTAAAAGGGGAGCTACAAGAAAGAAGGGGACAGACTCTTTAGCAGGGTTTGTTGTGATAGGACTAGGGGAAATGCTTTCAAATTGAGAGAGGGGAGATTTAGACAGATATAAGGAAAAAGTTTTTTACAATAAAGGTGCTGAAGCACTGGCACAGGTTGCCCAGAGAGGTGGTGGATGCCCCATCCCTGGAGACCTTCAAGGTCAGGCTGGACAGGGCTCTGAGCAACCTGATCCAGCTGTAGGTGTCCCTGAGCTCTGCAGGGGAGTTGGACTGGATGGCCTTTGAAGGTCCCCTTCCAACTCAGATGATTCTATGATTCTAAATAGTGAAATTCGCAATTTACTGTACTGAAATTCACTGAAGGGTGGTTGTGGAGTGAGGTTCAAATCACAGAACAATTTTGGTTAGAAGGGACCTCTGGAGAGTGTTCTGGTCTAACCGGCACTCATAGCAGGAAGCTGGTAATTTAAAATTGCACCTTTGTCAAAAGAAGGTTTCTAAGTATGTCCCGAATATACTGTTACCCTGCTTTCTGCAAATTCTTAGAAGTATGTGTCTGATTTGGTCACATGTATTTCAACATGAAATACTTGCGCAGTGAAGATCAGTGTTTGCTTTCTCCTCTCTGTGTTCTACTTTGACCTATACTAACTTTGGATCTAATATTTGCCTTTGCAAGTTTTCACATCCTCAGAGAAGAGACATTTTTTTCCAAGTATGCACCCTGTTCTTTTGTGTGCCTTGCTGCTTTTTTGATGTTTGTATTTTTTGCTTTTTGTAGATTTAATGTGAACAACAAAATCCTTCATCCTGAAATTGCAGAGTGGTGAGTAGCATAAGATCTTTCTCTTTGAGTAGTTGAACATGCTTACATACTGAACCACTGCTTCAGGGACGGTCCCTCAGCAGAACCTCCTAGTTAACTATTTGTTGTAAGTTGAGGCTGATTTCACCTCGTGGGCTGAAAATAAGGTTCAGAAGTAAAAATATGGTTAAGTAACAGCACTGAGAAGTTAAGAATTTATGTAGCATTTTTTAAGCCTTGAGTCTGGATATAAATTTTAATAGAATGTGTTTGGAACTAAGTCACATTTCTGTAAATGTGAGCATGTATGAGTAGGAAAAGAACAGAGTATAATTTATATTCTAGCAATGTAGATCAAAGGTAGGTGAAAACTATGTCCAAACAAGTACTATTTAATAAGGTGTTATTACTTCTCTAGGATTTATTTTAACAGCATTAATTTTGCTGAATTGTTATTCATGTAACTATACTTTTTATTTCTAGGGGAATTCTACTGCAGCCCATCTTGAACAGAAAAAATTACTGTGTGTGTCTAAGTGTATCAGTAGCTTGTAGAGGTACTGCGTGTTACCAGTTTTCCTCTTTTGGTCAGTTTTGCTGACTTTGTCCTCAGAATTGCATCATAACCAGAGTGTTCTAGTTTTCCATTTGGGAAACTAACGGAAGACACAACATAGGGGATTTTCATAAATGAATTAAAATTTCATCTAAGCTTTTTGAGTGTATTTATCAGGAAATGAAGCAAATCCTTGTTTGAGAGAGATAAGCTCAGAATCTTAAAATACAAACAGGACAGTGTACGCTCTGGCTACTATTGTACCGTATTGCATTGTAGCATAACCTGTTTTCTTTTGGAAATATGAGGTTTTAGTTAGGCAAGCTCTTGTTACAGAATGTTGATAGGAAAGATCTAGACATGTTCACGTGTGCTCTGAAACCCCTGACAGCATGTTATGTTGCTTGCAAAAGTAATAGGAATGGTGTAAGTCAGGCTGGAAGTTCTTGATAAAGTCTGATTTACCTTCAGAGGTGGCTGCTGCTGACTGTTAGCTGCTTGGTTTGATGTAGGGTGTGAGCTTTTTGCTGTTCAGTGGGAACCTCCAGCCTCAAACACGTCATTGTTGTGTGCCTCACAGCCAGAACAGACTTCTCCAAGTCACCTGGCAAGCTGTCTGAGGAGTGGAGAAGGGAGCTACATCTTTTTGTGCCATATTGCTTGCCTACCTTCTTGTACTCTTGTTAGCAAAGAAAGACATGGGACAGGAAAGGGGACATGAAGAGGACCTTATTTCCAAGCTTTGATTTGAAGGAACAAGCACACTGCAGAGGGAGACAGAATTTTAGCTGCAAAGGGTTTGGATTAGAGCTACAAACTTGTTCCCAAGTCAAGTTTCCTGGTACCGAACGGATAAGGTTTTCTTCTGTGTGGTTTGATGTAGAGGGGCTTAATCCTTCAGGAAGCTCTGGGATAGGGGCGGTTACACGTAGGTCTGTGCCCTGAGGCTGTGCTGAGGTGGTCATAGCAGTGAGGCAATACAAGGCAATGCTTGGAGCTGTTTGTTCTGATGAGTGCTTCTACCAGTGGTGAATGCTAGTCCAGAACTCTGTGCCTTTTCCTACTTGGGAAGAAATGCTTGAAATACTTTGTAGTCTCTTTTGTAGTCTACGTTTGAAGAAAATGGAATTTTGATTGAGGCCAAAGTTCATATTTGCATCCAAGAGTGTTTTGAAAGATTTTATCAAGTTTGGTGAGCTGTGTTTTAAGTTGAAAGTATGTTAAAGACCATTTTTGGGTTTTAGATATCTGGTGAAATTAGTATGTGAGTGACAGGCTTCGTGTATTAAATCATCCTGAATTAGAAATTTCCTTGGAATCTCAAGTAACTTTCCAAGAAGCTTTCTTTGGAAAGCAATAACGTTTTTAGCATTAAGAACATTTTTCTTTTAGGTGAATTTTTGGGTGGTTATTTGATATATTCTGGGGCAGGAAATTGCTTGCTTTGAATTGTACACTTGCATTGATTTACATCATTTCAAATCCAGCAAGCTCTGGACTTTTCTGTTTTACACAATACTCATCAGAAAAACTCTGTTCTGTTAAAGGTGCCAACAGGAGGTGAAATGGCTGAGCTTCCTGAACCAGCCAGCAGAAGGCATCTCTAGTGTTATCTAGTCTTCTAATGAAGTGCAAAAAAATGTTTCAATGCTGACAAGTGGCAAAGGGTTGTTAAGGATCTGTCACCTCCCTTTTAAACTCCATCCTTTTTCAAGATCACAATGTTTTCTGACTTCCTGTGAACCTTGATTTCACTGAGTGGCTTGCCACTCATAGTTGGTCTAAGAACGGTGTTACGTGCTGAATCCGCGCATTTTGCAATTGCATTAGCTGGAGCCTGGAAGTGGTTTGTTCCTGCTAAAATATTAATGAAGGTATTCAGTGTGTAACTGGTCCAAAAGCTGTTCTTAGCAGAACATTGACATTCACATTAGTAAACAAAGGTAGGGCTTTTTTTCTAGCAATATCTTGTAAGTGGGGGAAAAAAAATCATGAAAACTGTGGGTCGCTCATCACTCACGAGATTACCCTGCAGTGCCAACACAGGTACTGGACTAGCAACACCTCCAGCCTGCCTTGGGAGAGTGCTGCTTTTTGTCACTGCAGTCAGCGAGAAGGTGCTGGAATACCGCTCTGCTGCCCAAACATGCTGCTGGGAACTCCATCAGCAGTATCATAGGAGCCCAGTGGGTTTTCTTTGGGTATCTGCTTGAGGGTAAATTTGATCTCTCTCCCCTGCTGGCAGTTGAGTAGTGGTTTTTGTTGGTCTCAGAATGACTAAACATTTTCTGTGAAATGTTTCAGTGCTTGACCTTGTGTAAATGAAGGTGATGAATTCCATAAAAAGGCTAAGGCTAAATATGAATTTGTGTATGCAAAAAGGTACTAGAGGAGTTATGATCTGAAATAAATACCTTGACCCTGAAGCCTTATGATCTAGTCAAGTAAAATAGATGCTGTTTGCACTTGCAGTTGAGCAGTTACTAACTTGTGTTACTACCAGATCCCAATAAAGAGATGAGGCATCTGAATTATGGAACAGCCTATTTTTCAGGCACTTGCAGAGCAGGGATATGTACTGTATATTGAAAGTAATATAAAGGCACATCAAACAAGTATTAAATTACCCTGCTAGCACATGCAGTCTTCCAAAGAATGAGATTTAAAAAAAAAAAAAAAAAAAACTGTGAGCCTTTGCTACCTCGTCCTGACATGAGTATATTTGAGCTACTGTTCTTTATGTCTTAGCTAAAAAGCAAAGGCAGAAGTTTGTTTCCTCATCCATGGTGAGGAACTTATATTACTGCAGTGTAATTTTTTTTACCTTGGAGTGCATCTTAAAACCTAGTGTTTCTCATTCTTAATGTGCTTAACAATTGTTTTGTGTCATATTCCAATTTACTAAGAATGTCTAATCCACTCCCCTTTGCTGTTTTTCTGTTTGTGAGAGCATTTTGATTGACACTGACATTTAAAAATAAGGTATCTTTACTCTTGACCGAAAAGTTGTATTTACGGGAGTGGCTGTGCCGCACAGCAGTGCAGTCACTGTGGGAAATGCTCTTATTACATATCAGAGGCACTGATGGCTGGGTAACCCATTTCTGGACTCATTAAAACAAACTATGGGAACAGAAACATAGTAAATAGTTTTCTACAGCAGTGTGAGTAGAAGCGCATTATAGTAAACAAAGGGTGTCTCGGTGGCAGTTTCAAAATATGATGGTTGTGGTAGTTTGTAACTGCTGCAAGCTCTGGAGTGGAATTGTAAGATACAGTTTAAATATTTTCACCCAATTCAATAGGTCTAGCTCTGTTCTTTGTAAACAGTAAGCATGTAGTTCATGGTTGCCTTTGAGACAACTGAGGAATATTAAGAAATCACTATGTGTAGTAGTACAAAGAGCAGGTGATTTTCAATAGAAGGTAGAAACTATCTCTACTTCCTTGTTCATCACACCAAATAGCTGTTGTTATTTGAACCAGGTAGAAAGCAGTGCAGGTAGATAAGAGTTTAATGTTAAATTTTTTAGATGAGTTCAGAACAGAGTATCAAGGCTCATGCAAGCTCAGCATCTCATAAGGCATGAAGAACAAGGTGGTTTTTTTGTTTTGTTTTCTGGAAATGTGAAAGAGAGTGGACATTGTGGCTGTAATTACTGCCTCTGTTGTTCCTGAATTTCGTGGTTTAGGTTTTAAATACTAAACAAATTCAACATGTGTTCCCTCCATTCGCCTTAAGGAATTGCAAATAGGTGAGAGCTAGGATTGTGAGGAATTAGAAATTCTGGAGCTCTGGAAATTTCATTATGTAAACTAGTTTCAAATTATGTTTAAAAAGTAAATCAAGTATGCTTGTAGAAATGTTTCACTTGAAGTAGTGTTGAGCAATGACAAATACAGAAATTGGTTGCTTTTGTTCCAAATGTGCTGTGGAACAATTTGAAAAAATGTTGATGGGACCTCTTGATTATTTGTATTAAAATAATGCAGGCTGGTGTTTGGAATGCCTGTTGCTTCTTGTGGAAGATTGTTTTGCTAATGGTGAATCAATGCCAAGAGAGCTTCACTGTCACAAATACTTTAATAGCTCTTGAGGTATACTTGATCTCATTTTACTCTCGGTGATGAATACTATTTTCAGATAATTTTATTTTATATTATTAAGCTAAGAAGTTGCAACCTAACCTGATATCTTTGCTACTTTTCTTTAAGTCGTGTGATTAAGACAGACATGGAATTGGAAGTTCTGCGCTACACCAATAAAATCTCCAGTGAAGCTCATAAAGAGGTAATGGATCCTTTACTGTTAATAATTTTTGCTCTTAGTGTAACAGTAGTACTCAGAAAATGTTCCCAGCAACCCTGAATTGCTTAGTAATAAAATAATGGAAAGGCTGGATAGAAATAAGAGGGTAATATCCCTCCTATTACAGCCCAGTAATATACCTTGCGTTGTCCTTGAACTCACTGGTGCGTTTGCAATGTGTGAGAAATGAGTGTGGTTTTGGATAAGAGCTGGAGCCTCAGCAGAAGGTGACCTGCTTGCAATCTGTCTGTCCTGTATGTGCAAATTCCTGTATAGCGGTGGAGAAAGAAGAGATCAGGAAGGTTTTTCTTCTGGCCCATGTCAGCATGTGCAACTCTGGAAAGTTTTACTCTAGCGGTTTGCTCAGCTCAGATCTTTATAAACTGTGGGAGTGTTTGCATGCACAGTGGGGGACAGTGCAAGGGTTCCTTAGGTTGCTGATCAGAGATGGGTATGGCCCCCAGTACAGTGCTTCCCCATGCTGTTCTGTCCACACAGCAGCATGGCCAAGAGAAAGCCAGGCTCTCAGCAAGGCGGCTCAGGTTGGACCTAGCACTGTGTCAGTAGCATCATCCTGCTCTGCTGGTATTGATGATATAGTTAAGGTGGTGTCAATCCTGTACTCTCTGGTGACTCAGAGATGCCCTGAGTTCTGAGCAATGACCAGAGGAAGCTTAGTGAAAAGCAGCTGACGAGGTTATTGACTAAATGGTTGCCTTTGCCCGTGTCCCACATGTTTCTGAACTGTCAAGCATGAAAATGTTTTAAAATGAATACTGTAAAGGGTCCATGAATAAAGCCACTTGTGTTCATTCTCACTGGTCCTTCATAATCCTGAAATAATCTAATCTGAGAGAATTCCTTCTGTAGAGCAGCTGTTCAGAAGAACTTCTGTAATACTGAAGCAGGCAAAGGAATAACACTAGTGCACATTCTCAGCAAATCTGAGAACAAAGTTTAGCCATGAGGTGTAACAAAATATTAACTGTAGTAGGTTTCTGTTGATTCAGATTACAAAGTACAAAAGAAAATATTCCAGTTCACAGTTTTGTTTTGCTGGTGTTTCATGAGAGTAAAGCAAAAGGACTTGCTGCCAAGTTCGCCAGAGCTTTCAGAATTTAGCATTGGTGTTTTGATGAGCTGTATTTCATTAGAATATACTTTGGTAATTAACTTGCTTTATTGCTGGAAACTGCAGGCATTTATAAAGATTAAAAAGAGCTTGATTTCTAATATAGTTTTTAAATTACATCTACTGATGCAAATTTAAATTAAGTACAGGTGATATTTTTGCAATATAGGTTTCTCTGGAGATAGTCATAAGTCATAAATTTATAAATATGTGATTCCCTCCTGCTAAGAATGTCCCATGTTAATGTGTGTGTTACAGGTAATGAAGGCAGTAAAAGCTGGTATGAAAGAATACGAGCTGGAGAGGTAAGAGTTCTTTCAATAAGTGTGATAAAAAGGAAAAAGTCTGTTTGTATTAGGTGTCGATGGCAAAGAGTTAGCATTGATTCAGGAGAGACTTGAGAGCTCATTGCTGTTTGAAGACTGTTTTAAGCGTTATTTTGTTATTTTGAGGTGGCACTTCATCAGTTTCAGACATGTATTTGATGATGGTTGATTATGTTTTCGTGATGGTTTAGTGTAGCATAATTCTCTTCCTGGAGTTTTAGTAATTTACAGAATCTTTAGGAAATAGCTGCTATTGTTTGAAGGCATACAATAAAATGATGTTTATGGATAAGCATTGCCCTTATGCTTGTTATGCTTAGAAGACTACAGTATGAGTGCTTAAGAACCTTGTAAAAGGCTGCATTCAATTACATTTTGCCTGCAATTACCAGTGAATATTGCCTGTGCAAGGAGCTTATCTCACAAGTGTGGATATTACGACAGCTGTTAAGTCGACAAGAAGATGGCATATTTCTCTGTATTGAAGAAAATATGCTGTACAAGCATATATAGGAGAGACTGGCTGGTGATTGATACAGTAAGTGATGTGTCTAGATATAAGGAAAACATTGCTTCCTCTTTTAAATCAATAGTTACATGAGGTCATCATATAAAGCATGATTTTGATCACCAAGTCCATTTATTTTTAGCTCACATACAGTATTCTCCATTTTCAAAGTATTACATAATAAAGAAATAGAAAATAGTGGTCATACCTCAGTTACTGTTGTTTCTTGACAATCATTTTCCAAATGTTAGCAAGCAGACTAATTGGATGCCCTGTGAGGAGAGGAAAACAGTGGCCTCAGTGTATTTTATCAGGTTTTAAAGTTAGCCTGTAGAACAAGTAATGCCCTTAGAAAATATGTAATACAGAAAACCTAGTGTTGCATTTAAAGGACTTTAATTCCTACAGACTATAGGCTCATGCTCAATAGATTGCTTCAAGTTACACTTACACGTACCACCAGGCAACAGGAAGAAATGTTGCGTGCATTCTCCCATTAACTTTATTAATGCTCCTTGTATTTGGGTTCATTTTACTCGCTGCCCATGTTATATGTAATGATACTGAAATTTTGGAAGCCAATGGTAACAAAAAATTTCCATGGAGCAGGGTTTGCCCACAAGTCCTTTTAGATGCCAGGAGCCTGGCAGTTCAGTGTAAATGTCAGGCAGCGAACGCATGTACTCCTCTGTAACTCTGTAACTGAGAGGTATATTGCATTTTCCCTCCAGTACTTCCATGCTTCTCTGGCTAGCTTCTTCCATACTTGTGAGCCTTTTGAAAAGATTGTTTGTGTCTTTCCAAAAAAAAAAAAAAAAATTGGTCAACTGTCTATTAAACCTATTTAAAATTGCCTTCTGTTCTTCCATATGTCTCAATGGGTTCTTGACAGAGTTTGAGGTTATTTCACTAATGAAAGAGGTCCTGGCAGACTATCTCTGTAGTGTCTGCCTTGGAGACTGTAAATAGAATTTAAGTTTCTGTTGCTTTATTGCTTAGGGGAAAAGTGCCCTAAAAATGCAAAACTGCAATTTCCACACCTTTCTAGCAAAGAAGTGTGTGGTTGCAATGTTTAAAAATAAATTTAAAGCAGTCTTGGAAATTACCTATATTCTGTATAGAGGTAAACCCATTTATATAGCCTAAGAAGGAAACTTTCAAACACCTGACATTAGGTATCATCCAAAAATAGACAACTTTTGTTGGAACCGTAGGTATTTTTCAGTTATTGGCACCAGGCTAGATAGCTTGCGTTCTGCACATTTGGCGTATCTAGAATCTAGGAATGCAGAGAACCAAGATTCTTAGTTTGTATGGGTTTATCAAAATATTCACACTCATCTTTTAGAGATCAATTAAAAATTAATGAGGCTTTTCATTTTCTGATGTTTCTAGGGCTTCCACTCCTCTTGTGAAAGCTTTTTGAATTGTGTGACCCTCTTCCCCAGGTGCATTTGCACCTGCATTTGCAGTTCCCATTGCTGTGAAATAATGAATTTTTGAAATGAATATAGATATCTCTTGAAATGTGGCCAGTAAAACTTGGTTCTTATTGCTTTGAAAAACTTCTGTACTATGAGGGTGTCAGAGCACTGGAATAAGCCACCCGGAGGGGTTGTGGAGTCTCCATCTCTGGAGGTATTCAAAACCCACCTGGACACTTTCCTGTGCACCCTGCTGTACCAGGGGGGTTGCACTAGATGATCTCCTGAGAGCTCCCTTCCAGCCTTTACAATTCTGTGTGATTCTGTGATTCTCTGACATTCTGGAATATAGTGCATGTTTCTGAGTACAAAGCTAGTCTGATTCTGTCTGCTAGGAAGAATAGTGCCAGGGATCCCAAAAGCAATAACAGTTTCCTTTACTACATTTAGAACCTGAGAGCTGCCCCTGCTTTGTTCATTTGGTAAGCAGCCTTCCTACAGAACATAAGGCATGGTACTTCTGCTGCATAATACAGCAAAACCATGTTAAAATACTCTAGGAAATGTATCTCAGAGTCAACAATCTATAAAGCTGGTGGTATCGCTAGGTTTCTGAGAACTAACTGGAAGGAAATTATAGAGAAATCTCCAGATAACAATCTCTTTTATTTTGAGGGTTGAAAGCTAGCTTCAAAAATGTGTTGGAAGTATTCTGTATGATTAAGGTCCACTAGTAAATGATTTTGAACCAGTAATGAATTAATACTGAGGTATATAAAAAATGAATGTATTTAACTCCAAGTCCAATCAGCTCTGACTTTTTTTTTTTTTGGGGGATTGATGTTACTTAACTAATACGTGGTCAATTGACTTCAAGGAGACAGCCAAGCCAATTATCTACGAACAGTCATTCACAGCACGTGTAATTGCACATAAAGTCATTTTGGCAGGTCAGTCTGGATTTTCTTTGATGTAGTTTGTTTAATATTTGTGCTTATCTCATGTTTAATTAATCTTCAGTTTAATTAAAGGCTTTATAATTACAAGACTACTGTGTAGTGAGTATATTGTTAAAGTACAGCAAAATGATAAATCTCTTTAGCATGAGAAGGATGCAAAAAAATCTCATTTCAGCTGTTTTAGTGTATATATAAACAAAAAATATTTTGTATATATACACATTTTTTATATATACACACAAACATATTTATGTGTACTTAAGAACATGGAAGTACTGATTAAAACCTGCCGTTATCTGTTGCTCCGTAATGCTGGAGACACCTCCCCTAGATCAGTGTTTATCAATTTTTTGAGTTGTATATTTCATCTGCTTATCATTTACCAAATCAAGTTTTGAATCCTCTATGCATTTTCTCACTCCCTTTTTTTATTAGAAAGAATTGCTGTGTATGCAGTGTTGGACACTGAGCACATCTGTGCATTGCCCCTTTTTGCGGTTGCTTATCCTGTTCTTAACAGCACTGAAGGCTCTGTCATAGGTGTGCATGCATGTTCCTGGATTCATTAAATCATAACATGCTCCTCATTGCCTCAGTGATGCTGGGCAGCACAAAGCCAGGCCTGAACTCTCGTTCTCTTGTCTGAGATCTGCTTGGATGATTGACTGTCCCTGAACTCTCTGCAGCTGCATCTTCGTGTTGCCATGCAAACAGTTCTGATCCCAGTACCTAGGATGCAGAAGCTTGGAGCCTGGCCCTGTACAGGGGGCTCCTGGTACAGGTGGGAACGTACCTAGCGTAAAGGGCAGGTCGTGTGGTTGGTGGTGTAACTGCAGCTGCTGGTGCTGACAGTCTGGGGGAATTATTCCACGTGGCTCTCTTCAAAGGAGCAACCCCAAACTTGTTTGCCTTGTGATTCCATCTGTAGAAGCAGCAAAGTAAGGAGAGTCTGACTAGACCTGCTCAGAGGACGTGTGACCCAGGAGCTCTCAGGCGCTGGCCCAGCTCTGCAGGACTGGTTTTACAGTCAGCCTGCTGGGGGTCAGCACTTCATCGTGGTGTGTCGGCGTTCCTCTAGAAGGTTGCCTGCATTTTGGTGTTACCACTTCAGTGCTTAATGCTAAGGCTGGTGCAAGTGATGCAGGGCAATCATGCATGCCCCAGCAGTTTGCTGGAGGAGTTCCTGGGTGTGACACTGGTTCCCAGGTGCGGTTGCAGGAGGGCTGTTGGGGTTGCTCAGAGCATGCCAGCCCCAGCAAGAACTTGTTGTCCCATTGTATGGATGTCCCCACTGTGCTGCAGTGGGTCCTTTAGGTCCATGCAGCCATACAAATAATTGGGGTGATTTTGTACTAGTTAACCATTAACTTTAACTCCACTGTGCTGTAACAGTGACAGTTTAAAGAATAAAATGGCAAGGAGGCAGCTGCAGCGGGTTTTGCTCCTTGGTTTACAACATTTACTGGCTATTTTTACACTTCGCCTCTCTTAACAGCTGAGACTGATATGAGTTCTTTATCCTTATTCTTTTCAGTGCTGTCCCTGATTCCAAAGCAGAGCTTAGACTGAGATGAGTTGCTGTCATATCTGTCAATGTTAAATTTCACTATCGGTGGAAGCCTGAGAGTGCTCTCGTGGATTATGGCTCTCATCTTTCATTTATCTCTCTCTCCTCTGCTCCAGTGGAACGAACTGAGAATAAAACATACATGTTATTTCACTGAAAAATAGCAAGAATCATTTTATTTTCTGTTCAGTATTTCCTTTTAGTGAAATCCTTATTATTTTAGCTAATCTGGATTTGCCACTTCCCATCTTCTGATAGGTTCTGTTCTTTGAATGTCCTTGAGAAAGCTACTGACTGCTGCAGCAAGTCATCTTTGAAAAAGTGTTTTGATTTTTTTACATGCTTGATCTACTTTTTGCATTTAGAATTTCAGCTCAAGCATGGTCTTTGCAAGTCCTTTGCATAAGTATGTGTGGAAAGTAAACAAAAATGGCCATTGCAACTGGGGAAAATAGACATGTGAATTCTTCACGGTTGCTTTCTGACTTAGTTCAATTTCTGACTTAGGAGTGATGTTGAATTGTCCTATGACCCTCACTGGTATTTGTGCACAGGACTTGCTTTTATTAATGAAGAGGGTAGTGCTCTATTAATTTTAAACAGCCTGCCAGTCTGCTCAGTTACTGAAAAACAATTTATTTTCCTTTTTTTTTTTTTTAATAGTTGGTAGCATTGAGTAGTCTGAAAGCAGCTTGACTGCTTTGTTTCCCAAAGCTGCCTCTCAACTGGAGGTGACGTGATTTTTATTTTATTTTAATATAGGTTACTGTTATCAAGGGTGGATTGAAAACATTAAGAAATATGAAAAAGATCTGAAAGAGAAGACAAGAAGGTGGCTTTTCCCCACATTTTGGGGAAAAACAACAATAACAGAACAGCTTAGTTTTCCTGTGTTTCTGCATGCCTGTGTGACAGGACTGCTGCAGACTGTCTGGGCAGCATGTTTGGTACTAAGATAATCCTGTACCCAGTATTATTTGTTTGCCTTTATATCTAGTTCTGTTGTCAGTGTTGAGGGAAGAAATGGATCAGCAGCAATTTCTATTTTACCAAATGTCAGCACCATACAGCAACTGAGGGGCTCCTGTTCAAGCAGGGTGCTGCAGGGCTGGAGGGGACACTGCTTGCTGAGCCAGGCGGCCTTGTGGGAGCGCCTGGTGGGAGACAGCAGCACAGATGACCCAGAACTTCCTAAAAGTGGTGGTGTGGGATGGCCTGCAGTGGTCTAGGGCCAGGTAGGCATTCTTGTCTCCACAGAAGGCCAAAGCTGTTTCAAGTGGTAACACAACCAAAGCAAGATTTTTGTTACAGAGAATGTTTTTTCATGGATGCATATAGCTATTGCTTCAAGTGCCCTTAAAAAATCTCCATATCTCTGTGAGAATTACTTGCTTCCACTGCCAGAGCCCCTGAAGCACACAGGAAACTCAAGTACCTACAGCTTGGTGCAGTGCTGACAGCACGTCAGGTAGCTGCTAATGACTGGGATGAGTTAGCCATTGTGCTTCAGGAATCTGGAGCCCCGAGAGGAGTCAGGTAAAATATCTTTCCTGGGAAGAGCAACTGGATTCAAAGAGACACTTGTATACAGCCTTCCCTCTCCTGCCTCCGTTCTCTACCTGGGAAAGTATAGCGTGGATCTGCTGGCTGGCTCTGTCGGCAAGCTTACCGCAGCTGCAGTATCACGGGCTTTGGTTCTCATATTGCAGTTGCACTGTAAATTCTCCTCCAGAAACTTCTTGCTGACTTCAGTTTAAATTCATAGATTTTCAATAGTTCCACGTGATGCTTGTTATCTGAGTTTTCAGGTCTTAACTTTGCAGTCAGTGAAACACATAAGAAAAGGGATGTGAATATCTTCTAAGCATTAAACAAAGGTTTGGTTCTGAACCAGACCCACCCCAAGGCTTGGCTGAACTCAGTAGGATGAGCTGGGAAGCACCTACAGGTATGGCTGGTCTGTTAGTGTTTTAAATTAGGCAGTCCCAGCCAATTTCCTAATCCAGATGAATTGGAAATTAGTCTTAAAGTAAATCTAAATTTAAATACTGGTTTAAAAACACCCTGAGCATTGTTCCTCTTCTGTGACACGGAGGCACAAATGCATGCGCACACACGCACTCGTGCACTTGACTCTGCGGGAGGGGGTGAGGATTACCTCCTGAGCAGGGAAGCCTCTGCCAGAACCTCATCTGCCTTAGGAGAGATTCTTTGCTGTGGTAAATCCACTCTGAAAGGCTCCAGCTGCCCCAGCCCTGGCAAACGCTGCCTGTTTCCAGTCATCCTCCTCTCCTCAGCTGTTGGGAAAATGTTGGGGGCAGAACCCCACCCCCCGGCAGGGAGGTGCAGGAGGCACTGGAAGCTGGTTTATCTGAGATGCTGGGGGGCCAATCCATGCAGGGAATGGAGCAGTTGCAGTGTATTCCCAGTAACCTCTCAGTGTTTTCCCTTTGCAGGATGTCTTGTTCACTCGCTCAGTAGAGGACAGCCTGGTTCACCTCCTGGACATCACTTTAATTAGCTCTTTGTGCAGAGAAGAGCTGTTTAATTGCACAGGTCTCTTCTGTGACTTGTGATTGAAGTCCTGCATAATTGGGTTTTATCTTCTATGAAAAAATTGTGGAATTGGGCCATGTGAGAACTTTAAAACAAAACCTTCTGTCAACCCACAGCTGACAAGAAACAATTACCATGCTGGTGTTCGCGGTTGGCTCCCCCCTTCAGGAGCAGAGCAGTAGAAGGATGTATGCAGCATGCATGTGTATGGAACTAGGTTTGATTGCATAGCAAGATATAACCCAGTTTTATATGCGCTGTCATTTTATGTCCTTACAAGGTTCTTAGGACAGTTTGTGCTGCCGTAATTATCATTATATCATTATCAAATAACTCGTAATTATCATTTTAATATCTTTTTGGAAATCAAAAGGTACTCACAATTATTATTTACATTTTCAGTCTGATTGAAAATTATAGACAGTATTAATTTCTGTGGGTGCTTTTTAGAGTGACTATTACTGTTATTTATATTAGGGAAAGAACAAATTTTCTTCTCAATTTAGCAATGGTTTCCATTTTTACTGAACCTAGCATGGCATTGAGATAGTGAACCAATTAGCATTACTAATGACAAGCTCGGGTTGTAGATAGGTGGAATGGAACTCATTGTAAAAGACAGCTGTTAAAAGATTACTGTTATTTGCTGCGGGCTTTGTTCATGCTTCTTCAGACAAGTCAAAAGCAGAGATTCTACCGTATGTTTGGCTTTAGCAAAGTTCAATAATTTTTGCTAATTGCTAGAGGAGCAGAGAGATAGTTTTGTGTTGTTTGCTGTGTCATCTTTTGATAACCAGAGCAGCTATGTAATTGTGCTCAGAGACTGGAAGCCCAACAACCCGAAGAAATGTGTACAATACCGAGATTGTCCGTTAGTAACAGGATGTCACACACTGACCTTCTGAAAATCGAAAACATTTTAGACAGATGAGAACAAAATGAGCCGATTTTGTGCCACGCTGCCAGCATAGCCGCTGCATAGATCCTTTTCCAAATAGGTTCTTAGAGCATCTTCATCGGCCTGGTGTGCCAGTGCCTCCTTGCAGCGTGTTAGGCAGCGTTAACTTGCATCTGTCGTGGTGGTTCTGTTGTGTTCTTTAGCTGTGCTGGTTTCTCCCCTCCTCAGTCTTTCTAGGGGAAGAATTGAGCAGAGCTGTGTCCTGTTTTGGCGGCTGGTAGTATTTTAGTGTACCTATTATCAGCAGCGTTGAAAAACACAGGCTCAGGGTTGTAATTACTGTATGATAAGTGAAAGTTGGTTTGAGTTTGGTTCTGTGTGCATGTGAGCTTGGTCTTCTTTGCAGAATGTTTCTTTTTGCTCTCAACTGTTGTAATTTTTATTACTTACGCCTTGGTCTTAGGGCCTTAAGCATTGTTCAGAGATGGCGGTCTGAGGTCACTCAGTGCTTATTAAGGTCTGAGATCACAAACAGTAATTGAAAAATATATGTTTGGGAAGTCAGTGAATTCAGGAAAGGACAGTGCTGAAGGCGGTTGCCCATAGTGGGAGATGCAACAGCACTGTGGAACTTGCTTGGTTTTGAAGTCTTAGTGCCCAGCGCTGCATTCTGCTGTCCAGGCAGAGCTAGAGACAGCCCCTGTAGCTTAGGGTGAGTCGTACAGCAGGACAGGATAGAGTTGGATTGCCAGGCAGAAGTGACAGAAAGTGAACTCTAAGTGAAACTTAGGGCTGGGGAGGAATCTGAATCATATTAAACAGAAGAGGAAATGTTTCTGCTAAAAGGAATATGTCCCTGTAGAGAACGCCTCAAAATGCAACATTATTTCTGGGTTGGTTAGATTGTGCTTTCACCAGCTTTTTCTGAGTAGATGAAGTTGAGCCTCGAGGCAGTTTTGGGATGTGAGCTTTGGGATGAAAAGCTTTGCTGAAAACTGAGTCTGCCTACTGACTAATCTAGGGAAACCTATAATTTAAAGGAACCAATGAGAGGTGTGATATTTGAAGGCTCCAGAGGTTAATCATTTAGTGTGAGGTACGGTTGCCATCCCTTCTCACTTGGTGTAGTTCTCTTGTGAAATGTCCTGTTCTTCAGTATTGCACTGGGTTTCTGCTGTTTTCTTTTTTTCAGATGAATTTGCTGCATCCTGTTGGTCAGCACTGAATGCCAAAGGTGGGAAGGCATTCCTACAATTCTGGTTAGCGAATAGTTTAGAATTTTGTAATTTTTTTTAAAAATTGTGTGAAGCTGGATGCAAGTTATACCTATAAGTTGTGAGTGTTGTGAATGTGTGAAGTTTAGGATGTTAGATGTGATGCATTAGTAGCTTTGTGCCCATTTAATCTCTAGGTTTGCTCCATAAGGGGAGGTTTGGCCCTGGATATAGTACATTAGATATGATCGACTCACTAGGAGGTATGGATTTTTTTCTTTATTATGTGTTTGAAGTAGGAAAAGACTTAAGTCTGCAGCTAATCTGCTGTTTTGTTTGGAAATGGCAACAACATTCAGAAGTTAGCTTCCTAATCTTGCAAAGTCTGGGTGGATTTCAGAGATGTGTGTGCTCTTTAATGTGACAAATCAAACTTCTGAAAGCAAGAGATTCCACTTCAGAACAGCCTGGGTGCTGCTGTTTGAGTGTTAGTGTGCTGCGGTGCTGGGGAGGAAGGCTGGAATCTGTGTGTGTGTGGTTCAGGCCTGAGGTTTCTTGAATCTCGGAGTGAGCTGCTGAGAGGTGAGAGAGGAGACAAATGGTTTTGATCGGAATCCTTTGTGAAAAGGAAGTAAGCGTTGTATGGCAAGAAGCATTTGCCTGAGGAGGGACCTGTCCATCACTGTTTCATCTGCTGTTGCAGGTCAAAGAGGCTTGTGTTCTTGAGACCGTCATGGGAGGCCTGGAACTGATTTGGTCAGGAATTGCTGAACTCGAGGAATATGAGTGAGGTTGGTTATTTGGGGCTGCTGAGGCAAGGAGAACTCTCTTACCTGGGAGAGTTCCTGCATGGGTTCTGCAACTTCTTTCTGGTATTTTCTGGATCAGTTCGTGCTTCATTTTCATGTTGGTTCTAGCACCTGGGATCTGCGTAGTGATTTTACCACCTTGGAGCTAGATTTGGCAATTTCAGGAAGACTGCTAATCTGCTGTTCCTTGGGACCCTGGTGCACTGTAGGATATGTATGGAAAGTTAATTGAGTCTTCTGTTTCAGCCCATCAGCCTGCCATTGACTTCTGGTCTCCACTGCTGGTGTTTGGTCTTTCTGCCCTTCTCTTCGGCCAGCTCAGCTGTTGGCAGAGAGCCTGAGCTCTGGGGAGAAGGAGCAGCATTTGCAGAGTTGGAGTCTGAATGATGATGGCAGTGAGAAGAGCGGGACCCTGCTTGTTCCTGAATGGGCCTGGGGACACGCAGGTTTTGTGACCTGCATACAGAGCACCTGTGCAGTTGTTTTTGTGGCCCTTTCATTGAGAAAGAAGGGTTGAAATGCTCTCAGTGATTAGGGAAGCTCTCATAGGTAGACTTAGTAGCTGCAGAAACGTTCCCGCATCTTCATGAAGTGGATGGAGTCCTGCTTCTTCAGATTGCTGTCCCAGAAAAATTCTGACTTCTGCAGCTTTCTAAATCTGCTTCAGAAGCTGTCATTGCAAATGGGGTGTTATAATCTTTTAGTATCCTCAAGGCGGTAGGTTTACATATCCCATAAAACAAATTACTGCATTATTCTCTAGGAATAGCTCGAGTATTCGAGGAAGTATTGAGGGCAAATGAAGCTCTGTACTGGGACCCCAGTCTACTTCTAATCTAAGCCCTCACTGTGTTTCTGCTTACTTGGTGTTGTTGAACAGAAGTTCAAACTTCGAATATTCAATTTGAAACTGAAAGGAAGATTGTGAAGTGCTGGTGATTATGTTGGCATTCTGTACCAGTGAATAGCACTTGTGTGTTACATGCAATGTGGGTGGCTGTGTATTTGCTAAGAAGCATAACTGAAGATGAAAGTTTAATTATTTCTTCAAGGCAAATCCTCTCTCCCATGGACTTAAGCTTGCATAAGAAAAATGAAAATTCATAAGGAGTGTAAAAAATTGGCTAAAATTAAAAACCATTTATTTTTACCCTATTTATTCTTCTGAATAATAAAATTTCCCCATGGGTTTTTGGAACATATGTGGAATAATTACACTGTAGAAGTGGCATTTCAGTTCAGCTTCTAGAGCTAGGGCAAACATTGTGATTATGCTGTGAGCTTAAGTCTAGGTTTTATAGAAAATCTCATTCTTGAGGCTCTGTTGCCGTCAAGTGCAAAAAACTGTGACCCAAGGATTGGTCCCTGTGGGAGCAATTATTCTTTGCAGAGATTTTTTTCCAGCACCGAATATTATAAATGTCAGAAAAAAGTTTAACCCCCAGTACCTCTAAAAGAATGTTTCCATACCTGCTGGCAAGGGTATCAATTTTTGGCTTGTATTTGCAAGCAATTTATGTCTAAGCCAGAATTTTTTTTATTTTTTTTTTAAACTTGTCTTTATAAGCAACTCAGAAGTAACAGTGCTTGTAGTTACACTCCGCATGGCTTGGTGAAGACAGAACAGGGGCCGAAGCTGTTGCCTGCTCTCAGTACAGCACTGCACCTGGGACTGTGATGGGACCCTTGCGTGCCGAGCACAGTGTGAGCTGGCAGCGGAACCTCGGTTTGGTGGCGGCAGAGCGGGAGAATGTGGAGGGAGCGTGGGTTGGAGCGTGGGGTTGCTTAGGAACATGGGTTAGCATCTGATAGTAGGGATGAGGGGAATGCTTTGTTTAACAAGAGGAATATGTTCACCTCGCAGCCGTTGGTCTGTGGGAGGCAATGGGTAGAATCAAAGGTAAAATCCCAGGAGTCAATGCCTGCCTCCTGCAGAGCTTGCTTCCATCTGGAGAGATGCAATGTGTGCATTTTATTTGCCTCATTTGGGCTTTTCTGTGTGTTTATTTAACACACATCAATCATCATCAATCAAAGCATGTGTGTTACTCCTACCACAGATTAAAATAATCGTTTTCTGTTGCTTAAAATAGCAGATCCCAAACCAGTAGGATGCCTGCCCCAGTAGGATTTCCTGCCCCTACCACTCTCAAGTTTTCTCTTACATTTTCTTAAGTACTGGGCATGGTTTGGGCATTAACTGTGACAGAACTGTGATGAAATGTGTAGAATTTTCATCATGTGTTCAGAGACTTTTACAAAGTGAAACTTCTTGTGAGATACTGAGAGGGATGTAGCAGTACCTGCATGAGGTTCATGAGGTGGGCGAAGCATCTTTCACTTACTGTAATTACTGCAGTGTGGTGTGAGAGGAAAACCAATCCCAGATACTCCAGCCCCAGGATTTGCTCTTCGCTAGAAAGAACCTGGGGTGAAAGGCTGAGTGCTGTTGCCTGCTGAAGGGAAAAGAAAAAAAAGGAAAACTTTCCATGCCATCTTTCATACATGAGGCTGATAGGGACAGCAGGAAGGATATCTTTTCATGTGTTTTTCCTTGCCAGGAAATAACATTTATCATGGCAGTGCTCTTTAGAATGGACAGAAGTGGAAATTCATCTAGCTGCTGAAAAGGGAGCTGGGTAAATATAAGGATCCACTGCTATGATGGGTAGTGTGCTGGTGGACATTGCCAATGGCTTGGAGATCAAACAGCAGGGAAATAGCTTCACAGAAAGAGCACAGAAAATCCTAAGTAGGGAGTGAATAGTGACTTTTTTTTTTTATATACAGCAGGGCATGTCTTTGCAATCAATCTGTAAAGCTTTGAAGACAAAAAAAAAAAAAAAAAAAACCTCTGAGGGAAAGGGAAGGGCCGTGCAGTTAGTTGTTACTGTCTGCTGACTTGTCTTCTCTAATTCCAAGAATGTGTGCTGAGAATGAGTGATAGTGCGCCAAATCTAAACTATTGGCCAATTCCTTTGTAGATTCGTGCTGAGATATGGTTCACATCATGCTGGTTCTTGGAGAATATTCAGTTTCATCTTAACTGTAGATTATGTGTAGACTGGTGTAGTTGGAAGAATTTGACAAGGGTTGCATCTGTGATGTAACTTTCAGCTCTTGTACATCAAATTCCTGCTCTGATCTCACTTGCTTTCATCTCCCCTGTGTGTCTTTCATTAATGAATTGGCGGGTGGAGCAGATGTGATAGTTTGCAGAATGTTTTCAGAACCACATGCAGGAGTATCTTTGTACTCAAGTAAATCAGTACAGTTCAGAAAATTCAGGAACATTGACTATAAGTTGGATTTGGAAATGCAGATTATTGTCAAGACAGTATTTGGTTGAGACTGGTTGGCCATTAATTTGTATGAAGTTCGCACTTGAAAGACTGATAGCTACCTCTGGGCGCTGCTCAGTTTTGAATCTGAGCTGTTACAGAGCATGGGTGCGCTGTGGCTGCGGACGTAGTTTGTCTTTTTTATGGCTAGTAGGGCAGTACTGTTGTTTGGGGATCTGGGGGTTTGCTGTTCACACACACAGGCTTTTTTTGTACATTAGTAACAACTTGGACATAATGAAGAGTGGATTTTTCAGATTTTGAGGTTTTAATGTGTTTAATGTGTAAAGCAGTTTTTTCCACTATTCAAAACAGTTTATTTACTATTAAAATCCAGAAAACTTGTGCTTTAATGATGTGAAAAATTGAAAGAACTGTTCAAAAGTACAGATTTAGTTCTTGTAGTGTGTTCAGAGTGCTGTCAATGTCATTGTTGCTCAATTAGCATGCACATAATCTCAGGATTTTAGTGCATGTGATGACTTCTACTAAGAAACAGAAGTGACTTTTAACTGGGATTTGTAGAGGATTTTTTTGAAATGTGGGTACTAACTGCGTATCTGATGTTCATTTCCAAAAGTAGTAATTTGCACATTCACATAAGGTTTTCATTCATAGTCACAGTCTAGTTAGTGTTATTTGCTTTTCAAATTCCAAATGAATCAATTATTTATTCATAAAGTAATATTTCTAACTTTCATGTAGAAGATAGCGTAGACATTAATGAATCTATTTCCCCACTCCCAATACTGGAAAGCTACTATTTCTTTAGGAAGCTGTCTAATTTCTTTTGAACTCTCAGCTGTTAATGTTTCTCCAGTGTGGCTCGTGTTTTATTCGCTTATGATTTAGGCTGGTAGTTGTCAGCAGACAATTCCTTCTTCTTGTTGTTGTGTTTCTTTTCAGTGCTTACTTGCCTGCACCCATTCATTATTTCACTGTCAAGAATACTTGGGGCTGTGAAATATTTGGTGTGCTGTCCTTTACATAGTTAATAAATGTATCAGCTCCCCAAAGTGTAAATCAATTTATGTAGCCTGTTGTGCTTTAGGTAGGACAAGCAAAATATGAAATATTTTACAACACAGAAACTGCATGTGAATCAAACTTTGTTGCTGTTCCTAAGGGATACAATTTGACAATATTACGAGTTTGCAATTTATTTGTATGGTGAGTTGGCGCGTGGTTTTGATGAAAGTAATGTTCCTACAGTATTCTGCTAATAAGAATACTTTTTTTAAAGCCACTGTTCTTGCTGATTTGTGTTGTTATAACGAAGTATGTTTTAAAACTCCCTCAAAGTGTGCCTCTCCACCATTCTTACAGAGCCTGCATGGTAATGCTGGTTTGAGTTTGAACAATGTAAGCTTTCAATCTATGCTGAGGAATATTTTTAGGGAATAACATAAAAAGAAAGCTGTTAAGAACTGAGAAAAAAAAAAAAAACATTTGTTTCAATACAGACTTGATCTTGACTGAGCAAAAAGTGTTGGCTTTAACACTCTCATGGTACCTCTTGCTGTGAAAGAATGGTCTTATGTGACTGCCCAAAGAATTATGTTGATAGGAGTGAGGTATTCCTGAACAGAACCTTCAAATCATTGTCTTGCAAGACATTGCTCTACATTACATAATATCACATACTAGACCAAATGTATTCTGTTCCAAATTCATGTGAGAAATATAATGAAATATGGCTTTGTGTGTGCATGCTATGTGCTTCTTTTTTTGGAATGGGGTTTTCAGAAACGGCAACATGAAAATTCTGTGCCAGTTGTGATTGTATTTCCAACTGCTGACCTTGGGTCTGAAGCAGAGAGTAGAGCTCTGGTTCTTGTACAAGCATGGCAGTGAAGAATTGTTGCTGAAGCTGGAGGTGTTCTTGCTTTCCAGACTTAAAATGGCATTAGAGTTCAAATTTTCAGTTTCTATTTTAACATCTCTGTTTTCATTATCTTGTTTCTCTAGCCAAGTTTGATGTATATTTAAAACACTATTTGTACATATTTCAGTTCATGGAGCGTATGTATACATCCACACACATGCGCGCACACTTAAAGCTGCATTAAGTGCACCTTGCTGGAGCACAATGTCTGGGGATTTAGCAGCTCCAGGAGCTGCAGTTACAGGTAAAAAACGTGTGTCTCTTAGAAGGCTGTTGCAGTGGCTGTGGCCTTTGGGTTTACTCATGCCTTCTGAAGATCCTTGCAGTCCCTGTTCTACAGCCATAGTTTTAAGAAGAGGACAATACATGTGAACTTTGCCAAATTTTTCTCAATAAAATCCATTGTTTCATATTTATCTCTCCTGATCTATGTGCAGGCTGGCAAGGAACTGTTAAGGAAAATCTTAAACATCCGTGTCTGCAGAGGTGAGAAGGAAGATACCAGTTTGTCTTGTCTGTTATGATCAGTTGTTAAAATTCAACTCAGCCTGCTCTCACTAGAAGTTAGCTTGGCTTTTCCTCTCTGTTAGAGCACAACTATGACTCAGAGCAGTGTCTCACCAGCACCTTCGTCCGTCTCAGCTGAAGGGGGACATCTGAGAGGGGGGAGGTGGCTTGTCCTCATTGTAGAAGTCCACATTTCTTCTAGTGCCCTCTAAAACATGTACAAAAATCCCTTGAGGATTCTCTGCTCTGCACCTCTGGACTTGCCTCTTCCCAGTATTGTGGGATTTACCTGTTTTACTCTGGACAGAGGATCAGGAATATATTCTGTAATAAGTTTTCGGATTATGGGGCAAAGTAGTGTTGTAAGAATGTAGAATATCTGATGTATGTCACAGTTTTCCAGGGATTACTAATTGCATTAAGAATTACCTTGATTTCCTGATGCTTCAGTCATTTTTAATGCTTCCCACAGGAAGCATTTAGATATTTAGATAATCAGGGTGAATTGCAGCCTGTGAAGTTTAAATTTGTAATGTGAAACAGCAGCATTGATTCCTGATAGTTTGTTTAAAACTGGGAAAAAGAATGCCTGAAGTGGCATTATTAAGGTTGCTCTTGTTTTAAATTGCTTGTCGGTAAGTAGGAGAAGGCAGGCCATGGCTGCTAATTGCATGCTGCTACCGAGAAGTAGAAGCCAGTACCATGGTGATATGGGCAGCATAGCCACCACATCCCTGGCTGTTGGCTAATTATGTTATTTTTAGGTATAGTGGAAATCAGGTGTGATATTGAGCCACCTTTGCCAGGTATTTCATTCCTACCCTAGGATTTGTTACACATCTTTAGTCTGCAAAATAATACTTGTCATCCGCAGCCTGTCGTCACTGGGTTGTAACACAGTGTTGAGGGCCACTGGAATGAGGAGTGAGCACACCCCAGGTTTCAGGATAGGAACAGTGTATTGCAGGAAAATGCCTTGGCAGCGTGCAAAGATTTAGTGGGGATTTGGTGTGTGGTGCTCATCTGTTGTCTTAGAAAATTAGGCAATAAAAAAAACAGTATCTATAATCACATTCAGAGGTCTTGATTTTCCGAGTGATTAGAGAAAGTGAATGCTGTGCTAAGTCAGAGTGAAGGATTAAGAAGAGACTTTGCCGAAAGATACAGAAGCCCAAAGGGATTAGGGAAGGGAGATGCTTATGAGGCTGCTAAACCTAATAGCAAGCGAGAAAATATAGACACAATCTTTAGCCAACAAAGAATACACACAAATTCTGTGTGAACACAGTCAGTGAAAAAGTTCAATGGAGTATAAATCAAGAAGCTTTAACAACAAATCCTTATTCCTCATGCCAACAGGGTTTGGGGAATGGGAGTGGGAAGCAGGAAGCACAAGGGTGACTTTTCTGACAGTGAGAGGCTGCTAAGGTTTCATCAGATTTGTAAGCAGTTACTTGTTTGCTTGTTTGTTTATTCCTCTTTAGTCAGATTCACAGAACAGTAGCTTGGTAGTTGTAGATAGCAAACTCAGAAGCATGCATGATGTTACAGATATAATCATATTTATCCTGAATAAAAATAGGTAGCTTGTAGAATATTGTATGTTTTATCTTTTTTCCAACTAGGAAACTGTGCCTGATTTATTTTCTGTGGAGTGTAATGGTATTCCCCATTTAAAGATTTACTGCACTCGAGAGTCCTTTGTAAATGAATTACTTACTGGCCTGAACACATGGCTGTCTCTGAGGCTAAGCCTCTCTCTGAGGCTCTGTTGTTCTGTGTGAGTGCATCAAAGCATCGGTGCATGCTGGTGTGACAGTGCTTAGCCTCGTGAAGGCAATTACCCCTATGCATCCTGTGGTATGAAAATGTTCACTGAATGATATTAATACAGGTAACTCATTAATGGGGGTAGATGAACGCAGCTGTTTTTCTGATGAAGACTGGTAGAAATCAGTTGCTGGAAGAAACACAGGGGAGCTGTGTTTTCCCAAAGGCTAGCGTGGACTGCCTTGGGGGCTGGTGATTGGGAGCTCACCTGAGGCACGAGAGGCTGCGGGAGAAAGGGATCCATCTATTTCCATTGTCCCGGCTAACAGGGAGGGAAGAGAAAAGCTAGACAGCGAAAAATGTATTGGATTTCTTTCAGCTTAAATTACCAAAGTGCTGCTGCTAATGTAAGTAAGGGCATTGGTTTCAATTTTCAAAAGTGCTGTGGTCCCACTTCTGTAGGGCCTTTTCCGTAGAATTTAAACTTTTAAAGGCCAGATTTTTGATTTTTGGATATGGTATGAAACAGTGTTTAGTATTTGTGGAGTGTAGGCTTAAACTTCCAGGATATTTAGATACTTTTTGAAATGACCTTGAATCTTCTAAGCCGGTCTCAGTTTAAGAGCCTGTCTAATAATCCAGGAGGCACATGAACAGATTCCATCTCTCAAAAACGAGTGGCAGTATGCTGCGCAATCTGCTTGCTGCCCCCCTTCACTAGCACTGTGTTACACCGGTGTCCGGCGGCATAGGTTCACCACACAGGTGGTTCTCTGCAGTGGGCTGGAGGAGCTGCCTCTGCCTCTTGTCCTGAGCAGAGTTCTGCGTCTAGAAGGAAGTTGCATGAAGTGGTGTCTGTTGAGGTTCATAGGAGTAATTAACATAAATGCCTGAAGTGCTTCAGGCATAGACATCTACAAGTCTATGGGGCCGGATGGGATGCATCCCAGGGTCTTGATGAGTTGGCTGATGTGGTTGCCAAGCCACTCTCCATCATATTTGAAAAGTCATGGCTGTCAGGCAAGGTCCCCGCTGACTGGAAAAAGGGAAACATCACTCCCATTTTTAAGAAAGGGAGAAAGGAAGACCTGGGGGAACTACAGGCCGGTGAGCCTCACGTCTGTGCCTGGGAAGATCATGGAGCGGATCCTCCTAGAGGAGATGCTAAGGCACATGCAAGATGAGGAGGTGATCCGAGACAGCCAGCACGGCTTCACCAAGGGCAGGTCATGCCTGACCAATCTGGTGGCCTTCTATGATGGAGTGACGGCATCGGTGGACCAGGGGAGGGTGACAGATGTCGTCTGCCTGGACTTGTGCAAGGCCTTTGACACGGTCCCACACCATATCCTTATCTCCAAACTGGAGAGATGTGGATTTGATGGGTGGACTGTTTGCTGGATAAAGACCTGGCTGGAGGGTCACAGCCAGAGGGTTGTAGTCAATGGCTCTATGTCCAGGTGGAGGCCGGTCACGAGTGGTGTCCCCCAGGGGTCCGCCTTGGGACCAGTGCTCTTCAACATCTTTATTGACGACTTAGACTGCAGGATCGAGTGCACCCTCAGCAACTTTGCTGTTGACACCAAGCTGAGTGGTGCAGTTGATACCCCTGAAGGAAGGGATGCCATCCAGAGGGACCTGGACAGGCTGGAAAAGTGGGCCCAC
>VXAV01001233.1:260395-335280 GCA_013399715.1 Alectura lathami
AGAGGGCTGGAGCACCTCTCCTGTGAGGAAAGGCTGAGGGAGTTGGGACTGTTCAGCTTGGAAAAGAGAAGGCTCCGGGGAGACCTCACTGCGGCCTTCCAATACTTGAAAGGAGCTTACAGGCAGGAGGGGGACCGACTTTTTGCACAGGTGGATAATGGTAGGACAAGGGGGAATGGGCTAAAACTGAAAGAGTGGAGGTTTAGGTTGGACATCAGGAAGAAATTCTTCCCTGAGAGAGTGGTGAGGCGCTGGCACAGGCTGCCCAGAGAAGCTGTGGATGCCCCATCCCTGGCTGTGTTCAAGGCCAGGCTGGATGGGTTCCTGGGCAGTTGGATCTAGTGAGCTAGTGGCTGGCAGCCCTGTCCACGGCAGGGGGGTTGGAACTAGATGATCTCTGAGGTCCCTTCCAACCCAAGCCATTCAATGAAATTCTATGAAAGCATAAAAACAAGGAATGATTTGATAGGACAGGGGAGAAGCAGAAAATGTGATTTCAAAGCCATTGCTATCTAGGGCAAAGCTAATGTATTTTCTCCTTTCCTGTAGTGATTTTCTGATTAGTTCTATGTCAAACAATCTCCTTTACTTCACTCATTCTTGTAGACCTTTGCTCAGGTACCTGTATTAAGTAGTTTTAATTTATCATGATAAGCTATATACACTTTGCAGTTCAGCAGAATGCTTGTCACTTTGATGCAGACCGTCTCATGTGATATGACCTAACCAATTCTGACAGCAGAGTTCAGCTGCAGCGTAGAGTTTTAAAGTTATTTACAGTGCTAGAAGGTCTGCCTGCGTACAGCATCCACTTAATGCGGTCTAAATCCTGGTCCTGCCACTCTCCCTAATGGCTGTTAATAATAGCTGATCTGGTCACCCTTCTTCAGACTGAAAATCTATCTGGAGCTGTAGCATCTCATGAGGCAGATCAAAATTGACATTTTTTATTGATGCGACTGGTTTCTGCTGAATTCTTGGGGACAAATAAAAGTAACTGAACTTAAAAAGGGGAGAGGTCATTTGTTTGGTGGAATTACCAGCCAACTGACAGTGGGAGTTAGATTAAGTAGTCCTTCAAAAATACAACTGAAAATATACTTGAAAAATGAAGAATTAAAATGAAGTTTTTGGTTATCAATTGCTTTAATACATCGTGTTTATGTTCTTGAATGTAAAAATCATTTCATCATTAACTTTATTATATGAATCCATGATGCAGACAAATCTCATTTAACACTTCTGTTTCTTCTGCAGTGGGTACAGTACTTCAAGTGAAAAGCCACACATTTGTTTCATAAGAAAGTGAATGGTCTTTGTTTGCTCTTGCTGTGTCGTAGCTGCTCTAATATCAATACATATATGTGCAATAGAGAAGGCCTAAGAAAGAATTTAAATTAAATTTAAATTCCTGTTTTAATTTGCTTGGGGGCAGGGGAAAGAGAATGACCGTTAGGTGCAGGGTGTGGCTGGGGAGGATGCCCGGCTCAACTCCTGGTGAAGGAATCTTGTTTGACTGCTTTGGCAATGCTGGTACGAGCTCCAGCAGCGGAGAACAAGTGTTTAATTCTTTTGAGTTAATGTGGTTTTGTGGAGTACATCTTATTAGGGAAACCTGGATTTAATTTTTTAAATTAGGCTATATTTACTAGATAAAGTTAGCTCCATGGCTGTAATATACTTAGCCTTCTGTAATGCATTTGACTTATCATCACACAACACTCTGATTAGCTGTATACAATATTAATAAGGCGCACTTTAAGTGGATTAAACACTGGTTAACTGACGGAGGTAGTTGCCAGGATCAAGTCATTTTCTAATGCAGGTGTGTTTTTTCATGAATAGGGTTGCAGAGGAGCTTATGTGAAGTCTGAGGGTATTTGACTTAGCAGAAATAGTTTCTGGATCCCAGTAAACCATGCAGACATGGACCTTTGAGAGTCACCAGGTCATCAAAATGATGGGAAGGTTGAGCTGTATGATCTGGGTCATTTGATCAGCTGAGCTTATTAATACAAAATGTTTTTTGGTATAGACAGGAGAGAGGTCAGATTGAAGAAGGAATTTAAATGAAAACTACAGAATAATGAATATGTGATCTGGAAATAATTTAGAAATAGGAGCCTGCAAACTGAACACATTGTCTGTGTAGGGAAACTCAGAAAGACCTAATGAGACTTTTACGTACACATCAGAACAAAGGCTTCATTACCTCAGGGAATGGATCTAGTCCAAGGGAACATTTTAAAATTTTTTGTTTATACTACCTGTGTGTCTGATGTCCATGTAGAAAGCAGTATTTTGATATCAGCTCCATTTTGAAAATGATGCAAAGAGAACAGCTTTTTGTGAGAAGTAAGAGTGCCTACACACAGAATTATCCAAGTAAAGTAATTTTGGTAAGTGCTTTAAAGAGCATCCTTTAAAGGCAATCTCTTAAAGCACGTGTTCAGCTTCAATAAATTGATCTAAGCAAGGTACCGGTACTGCTGGGGCTGCTTGGGCACCTGAGCAGGCAGCCCTGCTGGTGATCAGCTGATCCCTGCATGTGCCACCTGAGCTGCCTGGTGTTCCTGCATGCCTTCATCTTCCTTTGGGGGGAAGGAGCCGTGCTGGGTGGGTAACAAATCTGTTTAAAGGGAACAGATGATACCATTTGGGTCCAAAAGCTTGGCCATGCCTCCCAGCAGATGCGTCCTTGCTGTGCAGTTTCACATCTTCACACAAGCAGTTTCAAGCCTGAAGTATATATACAGCTTGAGGACAAAACTTTTTTTTTTTTAATTTTTTTGGACAGATCTAAAAATCACGTTGTTGGCCAAGTACTGGAATTCCTTCCTTATTTACTGCGATGGAGGCTCTGCAATACTCCACTGCAGAAAGAGAATCTTACTCCACTGCACGTGTGGTGTAACTGAAACATTTTTGGAGTTGTAGGCATGCAGTAAAATGTTCCACTTGTTTGTGGCTGGTTGATGTCATCTTCCTAATCCTCATGGTTTTAATTCTTTCTAATAAAAGCAGTAGATTGCAGATAATGATGAGCACTGAGCTGGGCAATTTTCTGTGTGTTGCTTATGACCAAGCAAGTGGATTTGTCAAGCCTTGCGTGACAGCTTTAATGCTGCAGGTTCTGCTGAGGCTGTTCTTCCTCTGCACTCTCACCTGCATGATGATTCCTAATCAGCAACATGGACATGGGGAACCACGGTCAGCATTATGGATTTGTTCTTGACTCTGTGTGAGTGAGGAGGGCAGCGAGCTCTTCAGAGCTCTTGAGTTGCCTCTGCTGAATGCACTTCATTTTACTGCCCATACCTGGTAACAGTATTTGTTTTGAAAGTTGCATAGAGTCCAAGAGTTCTCAGAAGCTGGAATTAGTTAACTTGTTTTTAAAGCTTTACTCTCAGGAGCTCACCTTTAAAATTCTCCCCACGTGAACAGGATAGCAGGTATGTTGGCATGTCGAGGACTGCTTGCAGAATGTGGCCTCCTCTGTCCCTTGGAGCGCTTTCCGTTGCTGTTGTATCAGACCGACCTGAATTTATCTTTCTAGTCTGTTGGGACAGAAGATTGTTGGAGGCTCAACAGATTAATCTGGACATTTCTGGCCATATAATGTTAAGGTGTTGATACATGTTTTCTTTACTCTGGGTCTTTTCCAAAGACTTATAAGTCCTCTAGATTTTTTTATAACAGATACTTCATAGCCCCAGGAGTAGATCCTTGGAGTCATCTATCTCAGGCTTGGCTCTCAAAAGAGTAATTCTACTGGATTGAAGAGGCAAGTGTTTGAAATTCAGGAGACTATAAAATTGATTCTTCCATAAAGAAGTAATTTGTGGTAAATGTTGTCATCCCCTGGGCAGCCGTTCATTTGTTTTATATGGCCAGGACCCTTGAAACATGGACAGAAGGATTAGAGAAGGACATCTCGGATCTGTCATTTATCTGCACAAGCCAGGAAAACTTTGCTTTTCTTTTGATGACATAGTATCTGGGAGCAGACCCAGCCAAACACACTGTAGGTTCCTAGCGGCAGTGGGGTCAATTTCTTGGTCTAGGAATGAAATGACAATTTTACAGAAACTTTGGATGATATTCTGGAGTAAATTAGATGAAATGCTTGACCAAGTTTTCAATATTTGGTTCCATTGTCTCTGCTAGTGGAGCAGCAATGTGGTGTGTTAATCCAGAAGGTGTATGGGGCAGCCAGGAATTGTTGCATGGCTCTGCCTTCTGGGAACTAAAGCTGCATCCTCAGGACCAATGGGAGTTGCTCTCCCTTGCCACGTTTTTGGTGTGCCAGGCTTCCTCAGCATGACAGCTGAGCGGCTGCTGGCTTTGTGTGCCCTGTCCTTGCTTCAGAGGAAGGTCTCTTCAGACAGAGAAGGACGTCAGCACTTATGGGCCGGAGTGCCATCTTCAGACAGAAGCACTGACTATGGTATAGCATTTAAATAATCAGGAAAATAAGTTGTAAGTAAGACAAGTAGTTGCTTTCGACCATATATCTCTGATTATCTTTTAAAATGTTATTTCTGTTTCTGGTATTGGCCTTATTACTGTCCTTCCTGAGTGCTTCTCTAACAGCTAGAGTATTTCTTCCTGGATATTTCTCATTTAACATGATCGTGCATGCTGTCATTAAACGTATACATGTCCATGGGAGGTGCTGTGAGAGAGGTGAGAGCACTATCCTGCTTAGGAGGACAGGTGATGTGACATGGTGGACAGCAATTGCATACTTTAAGTGATGAATTCGAGAGATTTTTTTTTGTTGTTCAAGGTAGACCTATTGTAATCTTTTAAAAATACAGAGTGCTCTTGATAAACCTTGATAAAGCACATTGCCACAACAGCATTTGTTCTTGACATGTTACGTCTGAATACTTAAATATTTAAAATGATCTTTCCAGGCATGTTCCGTTCAGGAAATAGTTATATACTTTTTATAATGTTGTGGTTTTTCTGTTTAATCGGGATAAAAATGTGCAGCCCATTTCATAAAGTGTTTGTTCTATCAGCAGGAACAGACAAAAAGGGAAATGAGAAGGTTTATAGAAATCAAACTGTGCAGAACCTTGTCTTGTGTTTTTCAATATCTGAATGTTCAGTGACTTCATCATCGCTGCCTGTGATGTGAAAACATCTTACTGCCAGCATTTGTTAAAAGCTACATACTTTTAAATAAAACTTGAAGTAAACCCAGCAATTTCATTAATCTATCCAAACAGAAGAAATCAGTTTACGAAAAATAAATTTAAAATCTGAGCCAATAAAAACAATATATATTTTTGGATTATTTGTAAAGTACGATGTATTGGGTAAATTAACCCGGTTTCTGCTGTAAGCTTGTTAGTTTCTGCATGCCAGATTCAGATCACTGAAAGCACTGAAACCCTAAGGCTGCATTTACTCTGTGATAGTACCACTTAGAACATGCAGAGTTTATAAACATTTTTAGTAGATGTAATTTTTGAATGTGAGGTTGTCTCAGCAGAAAATATTTATTATAATAGCACCCAATTTTGAAGGCTGGATTACTACAGGGTTATTGGTTGTTCCTGACCAGCTCTCTGTGCACTCCATGATTCAGAAAGGAATTATTGTTCATATTTGCATTAAAAACTGGATTAGTTGTAGCAAAGGACAGTTTAACTTCTATGATTTTCACAGCTTGGTCTCCCATTAGTGCAGATGATGCCATCATCATGTTATGTTCATCTGCCACCCTCCCCTCCTGGATGGAGGAAAAGGGGTACCCCAAATAAGTGTAGTTGGTGGCTCCTGCAGTAATTAGAGCATCTCGTGGCTAATGTTGTTACCTAATCAGAGAGCAATGAAGTAGGAAGATCCATACATATGTCACCTTGTATTTTTTTCCTTACCTAGCAGGTTTTAAGTAGCCTTATGTTTTGAGTTTAAGAATTTTGAAGACATACGTGTTTAATAATAAGACCAAAGTATTTGTCTTTATTATGGTCAGTTACAGCTAATCTCCTTTTAGAGTTTTAACAGGGATTTATAGGGAGTCATTGGAATTTTATGTTTGGAGATAATTAAGTACCTTTCTGCTGCAAAGAAGAAATGGGGAGAGAATTGGCTCAAAGCTAAAGCAAGATTCCTATACTAGCACATATATTAAACTTCCTTTTATTTGGTTGTCACCCCAATAGGAATGATTAGTGAGTTGTAAAGAAAGAAAATGTATTGCATTACATCTATTAAAGCATGTTTTATATGTAACAGTAATTAAAATATAATTGAAATCATGAGTTCTCCTAATTATTGGCTTTACATAATGCATAGTTAAAGAGTGAGCATCTATAAATGTGTCCTTTTTACACATCCAGAAATGGTTTGCTGGCAGCATTTTAATTAAAGATGGATTAGTTAAAATGCAGTTTAATCATTCTGTCATCAAAGGATTTAGACCTCATTAATTAGCTGTTGATAAATAGGTTTAAACTACAAAAAAAATTAATTTAAAATATGCCAGTTGAGATCTAGAATTATTAGAGTTGGAAATGGAGCAATGAGTCTAAGAAAATGTCATGCCTTCTCTTTCTGTAATATTAGGTTAAATATGAAATTTTGACCACCACAAAAGATAGTTTTGCATTGTTACTGATGGACATGGCTATGAGAGTACTTCACAACTGTTGAAGAAATAAAAAGGAGACCCTTCTTAATGGGCATGGCTTTGCAGTGTGGTCGTGGGCATCTGTTTTCCATGTATGTATCTGGTGAAGATTGAAAATTCGTATTAAAATCCCTTTCCTGTATAAAGGGATGGTGCTGCTGTGTTAGCCACCTCAGTGGAGTAGCAGTGGAGGGGAAGTTTCAGACTTGCAGGCAGGAGTGTGGGTCAGCATACAGAAAGCCAGTGTTAGCACAATGTAGGAGGAGGACAAGTTTTCTGCCTTCCAACACGTGCTCTGCTGCTGCGATCTCCCTTGATATTGGTATTGAACCACCCAGCCAAAGGGCGATGGAGGACACCGTGTTTAACTTGCTGTTGCAGTGGACTCCAGCATTATACGCACGGTCTGTTAGCTGTATCAGCTGCAGGGGCAATTACTTAGATCGGTTTAAGTCCACTGCTTGCAGTGGTCTAATCATAGCAACAATCTCAGGGATAGCACACTCTTGTACTGCTTGCACTTCTGTTGGTTACTTAATGGTAGTCCTCTGACTCACTAGAGCTCTAAAGAAATCCTTTGTAATAACAGCCATTTGTATGATCTCTGTAACCGTCCCATTCGCACTTAGCAGCCATGGAAGAGGCATGTGCAACACAAGGTTGCTGCATGGTTGAGCTTGTACGTGTGAAAAATCACTCATGTACACCCTGACTTACAGAATTAACGTTAGAATCTTCACAGGTTTGTACTGTGAATATCTTAATCAGCTTTATTTCTATCAAACAGTAACCCTAAGGATTTCAATAGTTGTCATAATGTTTGAACCCATAAGTCAGCTGATTTTCATGCAGATGAATCAATTCTGACAAATGACAGATGCGTTTTCCAAGTAGAATTAAAAGAGTTTCAGGAAAACAATAACTTGACAGCCATATTGAAGATTTGCTTGAAATGCTTCTTGAATGTAAATTCAGGATCAAAAGATTGATTTACTGAAGAGGTGTGCTTGCAGCGTGCTCTGGCAGCTGGCCTGTCACCCTGCGGGGGGAAAAGACGATTCCACAGACATTATTAAACTGCTACTGTATCATAGTATTGTGTTGTTTATTTGTTTTCTGTCCTCAAATTGATTCATAAATTTCAGGTTTGCAAAGTGATGAGGGAAAACTTCCTTCATGTGAAATAGTTAGCTATTGTAATAAAAGGACAGCCATGGAATTTACAAACAAACAAGTGTGTGCGAGACAGAAAATGCAATTCCAGTTTCTGCAAAATCACCAGCCTGTGTGGTTTAACCAAAAAAGTTGAAATATCAACAAATGTTATACGTCGTCAGTTATTCTTTATGTAAAGACAGGTAGTTTGTAGTTCCCAATTATACAATTAAAATGCTAATTACCCCTCAGGTAAACTCTCTGGCCTTGAACTGAGACTATCAATTGCCTTCAGTCCTTGCAGATCATGTATGACATCTGTGACAGTGCTGGCCTTTGTATTATTTATGGGTTCCCTGCTTGATGTGTCTCTGGTTTCCAGATGACATTAGTGCTTGCTGAAATGGCTTTGCCTTAGTGGGTTTTGTTTCCTGAAGGAATGCCATCCCTCCTGACCTGTGTATTTTTGTGTGCTTAAATTATATCTCCTTTTGGGGGTAATCTTGCCGTCTGTTCCTACCCTGAGTTCTGGCTTGTCATCCGTATTGGTATAGAGAGGTAGCACATTCAGAAATACCAACATGAATTTTTGATTGCTAAGGTGAGACCATTCACTTCGATGCTGCTTCTGCACAGCTTTTCCTTATTTCATAATAGATGTTCTGCACTGTAGTTTCATTAATATTCTACCAGTTTCATTTCATACCTGCTTACTACAGTTACAGTTCTGTTCCTGCAGAACTCAAACAACATTTTTCTCTTCTAGGCACTTATTATTATCTAGAGTATGCTGCAAATAAATAAAAATAAATTAGATGAAGAAAACACACAAAAAAATGAGAACAGAATCTGGATGTTGGAATTCAGAATGATCAACATTTTCAAAAAATGTCAAGTTTTTGCTTTTATGTGGTACAAATTAGGGCAATGTTAAATAGAGATGCTTCACAATGCAGCTACACACGGTATTTCTGGATAATACTAAGCTTCCGCAACTCCGCTCTGTGGAAAGCAGCCCAGCCAGCAGAGTGTCAGCAGAAGTAGCCTGAACAGTTGGGTTTAAGGAGTCAGTGCACAGAAGTGATCTTGTTTCCTGATGTTTATGGACAGAGAGTTATATTCTAAGTGGTGTCAGGCCATGTGGACCACCTAGACAATAATACTGCCTTTGTAAAATCTTAAAGGGTATATCTGAGATGTAGCAGAAACCTTGGCTCATCAGAGCACTAATTCTGCTTGCGCTGATGAACGTTTTAATCCATGGGTTGTTTATGCATAGGAACCTGGTGACTTCTGCTCTTCTCCACTCCCCTTTATTCTCTCACAATGAGCTGCTGGCTTTTTTGTTTTGAAACAAGACAACATTGCAGTGTGGTGTTGTGAACTAATTGAAATTGGGATTAGATAAACTAAACCTTAAAGCAGCTGGTTGCCTATGGAAAAGGAGTGACACTGTGAAAGTAGTACAGCAAAGCCAGGTGCTGTGTGTTCAGGAACCTTGCTGTGGCTCCTGTGAACAAAGCATCGCTCGCCTCAATTGTGTATCCACTGCTACCTCCAGAATGGGCCCTTCCTCTTCCTGCGTGCTGTGCAGTTCTTCCAGGCTACTTTGTGCTGAGTGTAAATACTCAGATACCGTGGACAAATTGTATTTACTGTGGCTTGACGCTTACATGTTATTTGGGCTTTACAGCATCATGTGAAGATACTTGTATGTCTAGATGATCCAAACAGTGGCTGGCCATCCTGGTGTAAACAGAGCAGCTTTGGAAAATTTGGCCTTCTGTGAATTTTTGAAAAAGCTTTGGTTTGTAGCCTGTCTCATGACTATTCTTGATACTGAACACTGTACAAAAGTGTAAGGGCACAATATTGTTGTAATTTTAAAGTAATTCAGTTCACAGATAACTAACAGAGATTCACCTATGTCTTACAACTATGCTTGTAAACCAAAAAAATAAAAAAGAAAGAAAATACAGAAAATCCTCTGAGTTCTGTACCGAACTCTCTTACGCTGCTGTGGTTTCAGTGCGTAGTTCAAAACCACCTGCTTGCATTTCAAGGTAAGTCTCAAGGGCTGTGTTCAAAGAACAGTATTTTTGAAGTGTGTAAAGGTTCCTTTTTATTAGGAGGGAACTTTCTCAAATGTGCACTGAGGAAATTATTGTGGATCTGAAACATCCTCAAGCCACCAAGCGATCACTTGTGGGAAATAAATGAATAAATGTATTTACAGTGCAAAAGTCATAATGGGATCCTGACCCAAGAGTGTCCCTGACTCTCCTGTGTATTTTATCCTTCACAAGGAGAGCTCAGCTTCTGATGGCAGGTCTGTGATACACAGTCCAAAAGACTCGTTCCAAGCTAGCAGTAGCCAGCAGGTATGTTGCTGAAGTGGCTCCGGTGTCTGGAAATAAGGAGCTGGGTTATCTGCTGGGTTTGGTCATCTGGCCTGGGCAACCTTCAGCAGGTGGGTAATTGTGCCATTGCTGCAGAGCCCCGCAGCCCTTCGCTGGGGTTACCGAGGCTGCACAGCAGGTGGAGGTGTCATTGGGGGATGCACCTCAGGTGTGTTGGGCAATGTCATGAACTTGGCTTAAACAAAGTTCATTGGATTTCTATGTAGCACTTGAAGCTTTTTGATCTAGAAGTGTCTTGGTTTTGGAAGTGAATAGCTAAGAAGTATAAAACGTGGTGGTCTTTGAGTATTTGTTATGACTGGAGTGAATGACAAGAATTCAAACTGGAGATTGCTCGTTTACTTCTCTTGGGAAATGAAAATCACACTCAGCATTGTATTCAGGAGGTCATTACAGATTGTTACTGTCCCTCCTACCTTAAATGCCTGTATTCCATGAATCCATTTAAGTCAGGAAAACTTGAAATTAAGTTATTGAATTCAATTTGCATTCCTGGCACAGATCTGATTGGAATTGTCAGAATGCATTAGATAGCAGTATGAACAGGACTGAAGATGATCTTGAGACACAAGCATCGTTGTCAGAATGGCTCACATAATTTGTCAGAAAGACTGTCCATAGCTGGCTTCAGGACCTTTCAAAGTTGTGAATTTTCAAGTGTTTTGGAAGTTTGTTTGGATGTCTACAATACTCCTTAACATCTCAAAAATACCAGATGCATACTTTTGGGTTATTTCTAATGATGAAGAACCTATGCAGTCAAGACTTGGCAAAGCAGTGGGGATAATACTAATGTGTGCCTCGGCACATTTACAGGAGTAGGGGCAAGAGCACTCCCATGAGATTTGCTTGAGTTAATGGAGGCTAGTGTTTGCTTTTTTTTTTTTTTTTTTTTTTAAGTTAATGGCAAACTACCTTTAAAATCTATTAAAGTATTGTCAATCAGTTAAAGATGGTGATGGTTTTGGCATCAAAACCAGAATGTACTTCTGTGTATATTACAAAAATAAATAAATAAAAGGAAGAAAGGAAAAAAAGGTGTTGTTTCAAAGCAGTGAACAGAACATAACAGCTCAAACACATCGGTACATGTTTAAAAGGTAACATCTCACATGCAAGTACACCAGTTGCAAGTACACAAATGGCTGATCAGCACATGTGGCTGGAGTAGTACGTGCATGATAAGTAATACATACACCCTCCAGGGAAATACTGCATAAAACACAACAGAAAAGCTTTGAAACACATGAAAGAAGCAGAGAAGGATGAGATGCTTAACTCTTGTATCTGTTGGTTGCATTGAAAGCTCACGGAAAGCACCCAGCACCAACGTAGAGCTGCCTAAGCATACATACATCCTTCAGGCATAAAGAGCAGAGTTCAAGGTGCCGTATTTGCAGTACATGCGGAGCACCGGATTAAATGATGTTCTATCCAACTAGTTCAGACTTTTCACTTTTGCATCACACTCTTTGATAGACAGTTTTAGTGTGTAGACAGTGAAACCCTGGTGTGATCAAGTTTAGCAGCAGCATCTGCATTGCCTTCAGTGGAACCAGGATTTTAACTGCAAAGCACTGGCAGCTTCTATAATTCTATACCTACACATTTTTTGGCTTTGAAAAGCCAACATTTACCATCCAAGGGATATGCAATCCTTCACTTCCCTTGGACAAGTTATACAAAGCTGTCTCTGATAGCAAGGCTGAATTTCTTGCCAACTGCATGAAAAAGTTTCTGATGAGTCATAGCCTGAGAACTAAATGCACAGCCACGTGAGTACTTTTACTGCTTGTGGTGGAAAACTCAGTACCTGGCAAAGTTACACTGTTTCAGCTCAATCACATAGGCAGCTCCTCACTCTTAAAAGGAGGTCCATGATGTTTGATGGAACAATCAGGTTTCCTTTTTTAGAAAACAGAAACAAAGTTCAGGCAACAGCTGAATTATATGAAACCAGTTTGAATTTATTTACCACTTTTTACTGCTAACCTGGGAGTACTGCAAAAGGTGACTCTGCTGCACAGTTTCATATAAATTCTAACCATGAATATATAATCAGTTGTCATATGGAAAAATAAGCCCTTCTGTCCCTGCACCAGTGATGATGGAAGGATGTTTACAACCTCCATTATTTCTTTTTTAAAGCTCTTTAGGAGGTTGCTTGAAGTTGCTGTCTAGAGGAGATACTTTATCCAATCATTTAGCATGAAGGGTCTATAAAATACAATAAAAAAATACAATAAAAGTTGCTTCCTCAAACATAACTATACATATATAACAGTATGACTTATTATTTTGCAAAATGTTTGTGTGTAGTGTTGTGTCCTGTAGAATAAACCTCGCCTGCTAGGAAGGAGCAGATCTGTAACTGCTTCCATACAAGGTGTCAATTTGGTAGAGAACTGAGTGCACCAGAGCAGCCATGGTTTAGGTGCTTGGTTTCATTAGCCAGGTTTAGTGCCATCTCTGCTGTGCTCTCTCTGTGTCAGAGTTTCTCCAGAGCTTCTCTGTCATTGACCTACTCTTTGCAGTTACTGGTTTCTGGGGCAGTAAAAATTAGTATTTCTGCCTTGTAAAGCCACAGCATTTTGATCAGAAAAGAAGTCTTTTAAAATGCGTCTCCCTACTAAGTCCCTAAGTGTAGGCTTTTCTTTGTCTTTGTGTGATTAATTTGCATGGTTTGCTTTGTTTCGCTTTAAACACTGTCATTTTGTGTAATTTTAAAATCTGGTTTAGAGTTACAAGCATGTAATGTCTTTAATATCCTTCGAAGAACTTGAATTGTGTTCTGTGGATTGTTTCTGCAGAAGGACAAAATCACAACATCTCTATTCTTTGAATAGCACCATTATCACTCTGTGTTAATGAAATGATTTCAGTATTACAACAAATGAGTTTTTGAAATCCTTTCAGTATTAAAGGGAAGTGGATTGTAATTAGAGCATATTTCAAAAAGAATAAAAGGATCCATGATATGCGCTTAGCTCTTAGAGCACCTAATCCTATAGTAATTGTGCTTTCGGCACATCTGCCCTCATGTGAAGGGGACTTTGACAGTAAAGATGAAAATGTTTTAATGCTTTTGAGGCCGAACAGCTCCTCCAACAGGATGGCATTGCAATGGGAGTAATGTTGAAGGGCCCGGGGCTGCTCTCCTTCCCTTCCCATCCCTCATGTAGAGCAGCGTTCCTTGTAGGTTGTCAAGGACTCGGCCTGATGGTACTCCATTATCCTGTGGGGTTGGCTCTGTTGATTTTTTTTAACTCATTTGTTCAGGGGAAGGTGGTAGGGGTATTTAAGTCTCACACTGTGAAGCTGGATAGGTTCCTGTTCTCTGTGTGTCTGTGGTACAGCGTCACTTCAGGCTGGGGGCTGAGGATGGCAGGGTGGAAGGCGTGCACCAGGAGCATGGCTGCATGCCTGAAATGCAGCAAATGATTCTCTCAGATCTGCCTCAGAGATTTTGCTAGTTTTCTGCTTATAACTGCTGCCACCTCCCTCATGCCCTGGTCAGATGAAGCACACTTTGCCAACAATGATTTGCCTTTCTATACTGAGTCGTTAAGGAAACCAATTTGCCATGAGCAGTTACAGAGCTGCACTTACCTGACGGGTGCTGTGAGGGCACGAGGTGTCCCGCAGGGCTGGAGGAGCTGAGTGCTCACCTGGACAGGGAACCCAGTCAGCGAGCCAGGAGTTGCAGCAATACAGCTGTGCTGAAGCAAGACTTGCTTTCTGCCTGTCCTGCAGTGGTTCTGGATGCGTTAATAATTGCCATCTCTCTTTCTTTGCAGCCTTTTCCAGCACTACTGCTATACTCGAGGCGGCATGCGCCATACTTCCTACACTTGCATCTGTGGCAGGTGAGTCGATGGTTTGTACTGAACTGTTGAAATGTTTATTGTCAGGTTCCCACTGGATGTTGGTAAAATTGTTCCTTTTAGGCACATGATCTGTTTGTGAGTGCCACCAGAGTAAGTTTTGAACTGTTTCCTCTGGAAAAGCAGAGGAAAGGATACAACAGAGCAAGTGTTGTATCTTACAGAAATGGCTTTACTGCAGATTCTGGTGCACTCAAGAGATTCCACAGTGGCTGCTGCTGCTGCTGCCAAGATTGTGTTTATGCTCACATCTGTGCTGCGATTGGCTTTGTTATTAAATAGAGTTATGAAGAAAGGCTTTAGAGCTATTCTCTGTTGTTCACAAATACTTTCTTTGAAACACACCTTAAGTATTTCATATCATTCTCAAACTTTGATGTTAGGTAGCACTAAATCTGATTTTGGGGAATGAGTTTTGGAAATTTTTTGCTCTCTCTTTTCTTGCTGAACAGCTGGTGTAGAATCTATTGTAATTGAGAAAGTATGATAGAAGTTCTCCCTGCAATTGTAGAAATGCACATTTTAAATTCCAAGAGTTTCAAGATAATAGTGTTGGATACATGTGAAGGACATCTGTGTACTTTGTGCAGATTAATTTTATTTAGTCAGTGGAATAAATGTAATCAGAGATATGAGGCATATATGTTGGTATATATGCTCCACTTGTAGATCTACTTCTGCTCACAAGCATTTGCCTGAATTCACATGGGTTTATTGTAAAAAATAAATAAATTTATCGATGTTAGATTGCTTTGGGGGTAATGAGGACAATTAGTATCCCTGCTTCTTTCAACTGTTTACTCAACTAGTTATTTGTAAATGCAATTTTCCAATTTGTATGCAAAATTGCAGTAGGAACATGAGCAATTTTATGGCAAATTGTGCATCAAAATTGTTGGGAAAGTTTCCTGGTGTAAGTACCATCATATAGCTTGGGAATTAGCATCCCAATGTGATGAGACTTCATCTCTGTAGTATCATTACAGGCTGAGAAGGTGAAATCAGGTTGTCTCTGTGCATGGTTTTTCACAGCCAGAGTACATGCTTACATACAGTGTATTAGAACCTGTGCTGCAGAATCTGATTTGGATATGGAAGCTAGAACCAGGGATGACATCACTCAAACCTCTAGAAGCTCCTACTGAATGCTTGTGTGAGGAGAGTCCTTGGCACCTGGATGAATTCAATTAACATAATAATGGCAAGAGTAATAGGCATTTTAATTACCTTGAAAATGTTATTGTAAATACTACACTTAACTACATTTAAGATTAAAAATAGCTTTTGCAATTAGGGTTTTTGAATGGTTATGTATTATTCTGTTCCTGCTGAGTTCTGTCGTTTTCCCAGCACTTAAACCTGTGATATTTTGACAGGATCTCTCCTTTCTAGTTACAGGCTTGATAATAATTTCCATAGAAGAGAATCATGTTTTTAATTAAAAACCATTTGCTATTCAGGTTTTAAAAAAGATACTAAGTCAGAAAACAAGAGGAATCAATACTGTGTTTCAGATAGAAATCATTTGGCACACATTGAGTGTATGCATTTATTTCTGTCCCTGTCCAGTGTTCACACTCTTCAGGAGATGGTAGATGAGTATTTGGTGCAACTTGAATATGCTCTATGAATGCATTCTCTATTCAGTTGAGAATAATAGCACATATATAAGTGTTATGGGTCATCACATAGCTGGGTTAGGCCTGTAGTTAGCAATGCTTTCAAACATTGTCCACTTACAGGTGGCTTGAAGAACAAACAGATGTCGCATGTGAGTGCACCTGAAGGAGAACAGTGGCATTTGATAGATGTGCTTGGATATACTTAGCACTAGTCTCCAAAGTTGACTTCAGAGTAACAACCAAATGCTCTGCAGTGCCTCCAAATTCAAATTCCTCACTGCAGTGCCTTAGTGTACCAAGTAGCTGATTTTATGGAGAGGAAGGTGAAGGTTAAATCACGTGCAGGGCATCCTGGTCACCTTACAGTGGATGGCACCTGCTGGTGACGTGGCACAGAGCTTCCAGCTGGAGGAGGTGGATGGAGGCACCAGGGTCTCCGCAGCCACCACGGACGCGGTGCTCAGCTGCTGTTGATCTACTGGCATCTTGGGCATAGGTTCAGATCTTCTTGAATAGGTGTCTCTTCAGATCTTAGGTTTTTCTGCAGATCCTAATGTAGAGCTAATAGCTGTGCTTTTTCTTATGCTTGATACTCCGTCCTGTTCTTAAAATATTGCTGACATTCCTCTTCTTTCTCTTTCTTCTGGTCATTTGTTTTCATAGTGTCTTCTGATTTGAAATGTATTTTGGGGCCTTTTTTCCCTTCCTAGTAATCTGAATCCTTTCCTACTGTTTGCATTCTCAGCGGTGTTAATTTGCGGCTTTTCTGCTGCTTCACACAATTCTTTCTGTAACAAACATGTCTTTGGCACCAGTTAGAGGCAAATTATTAAAGGAATAAAAATAGATACTCAGAAATCTCTTGGAGAATGCTTCAGCTTGGCTACCCGAAGGCAGGCGTCGACGTCCCTGTAAGCGCTGATGTGGGGAGGTGCTGACCTGCCGGAAGCTGGTGGAGCCGCTGCATCTCCCCGCACACCTTGTTTGGAACCCCAGCTTTGGCACTCTGGTGCGAGACCTTTCAACTGCTGCTCCTTCGGAGGAAAAGAAAGGGCTTCTCCAGGAAGGCTTGTTTGCTTTCGAATGGCTGGAGGTTTTGTTTAAATTGTTTTGAAGCTGACTTGAGAGTCTAACGGAATAATTATGAACAGCTCCTCATTAGCTGTAACAGTCACCTTGTGGGTACACGTCACTTCAATGAAGCTTCTTAGCACTACTCCTAAAGCATCTTTCCTGCCTTCATTTCATCTCAGGACAGTGGTGAAGGTGCTCCCTTGAGGAAGGGCTGACTAGCACCCCCTGGAGATGGGCAGGAGGTGTGTCCACGCTGGTGTTGCAGTTTGGGCCAACAGTGCATTTCTGGAGCAAGATCTCCTGCTCATCGCCATCCTGGGCTTTGGGCTGAGCCATGACCAGACCAGTGCCTGCTCTGCATTCCTTCTGTGTCAGGAGCAGGGCTGCTGTGCCACAGCGGCCAGCGGGTGCTCAGTCCAAGGGCCTCCCTGGGCCAGTCCGGAGGAAGCGGACCTCTCACCCCAACTGCTTTGAGCAGATAGAAGTGCATATGGCATGGGGATCTGGTCTTCTGCACCAGCTGCTTCTCTCCGTGGTACAAACCCATTTATGCTGCAGAGCCAAGATTTGAGTGAAAGATGGAGTGTCTCAAATGCCAAGAAAGATTGTGTGCTGCTTAACGCTTAAGTTAACGGCAGTGCAAAACAGATTTTCATACATCTTCTATAACAGTTGGTGCCAAACAGTACAGAAATATTTTGTAAACTAAAACCTTTACATTAAACTGTGCAAAGGAAATCCCTCCTCTTTGTATTTGGAATGTCTATTGTTGAAAACATTTGTGCAGTGCTCATATTTGAATATATGACTTGTTTATGTAGCTGGTATGCATAACACAGAGTGCCAGCATATGATGATAAGTAAACAAGTTATCTCCAAATAGTTAGCATGAAGTCATGCCCTTAAGCTTCATGATAATTTTTTTTAAGTTGATCGTAAATACATGCATATGCTATTTGCTTCTCCTTTTTTATCCCATTCTTAGAAAGAGATAAGGAATAGTATCTGCTGCTAAAATCCTGACAAACTGCTGTGGAGCGTGTGCATGCCACTTGCGGGGTTGTTTTATTTTTATGTTTTTCCCTAAAAGCCAAGCCATGTGGGTTAGCAAACAGTGCCACACATAGCACCAGGGTCACTCTAGTTGCTTCCAAGTGCCGCCTTCCCAAAGCCACAGCTCTCCACCAGGGAATCAGTTCTTCAGGCACCCGCCGACAGACTGCTGTGAGGCAGGAGCTGTCCCTGCTGCTGGCACCTGCCTGCGAGAGCAAAGGGCTGAGGCTGGGCACCCGGTTCCTGCTGCGCATGCAGCCTGACACAGGCGGACTTTTCTTTGGGCTGCAGTCCATTGTCCAGTGATGGTTCTTCGTTCATGCAGAGCAAGTTAAGTTTGAAGATGTCCTGGCATGGGAAGCTGGAACTGTAGCCTGAAGGAACTATTCCACAAATGCCCAGGAGGCAGGAAATCTCAGCAGGAAGCTCGCTTGTGTCTTCACCTTGTATGCAGCTTTACAGGCCGTTGGTAGTTACCTGCACAGCGGAGCAGGTTCTCAGGTCAGGCATCCAGGAAGTGAGAAGCAGCCAGCTGGTGGCCAGCTGTAAAAATGTGCTTAAGCCATTGGACCAGTGTTACATAGCAGATCTACTACAGCCTTAATTCTGGGGGGTTTTTTAGCTCTTGATTTAACAACTTTAATTTTTGCCTTTGATATTATCTAATTATGAGAAATACATTTTCTATCAGAAAATCATTCCTATGATTCTGAAACTTTGTCCATCACTACGTTAGTAGGTACTGATTCCTACATGCTAAAAACAGTTAGTGATAAAATGTTACTGCTTTGAAAAGATTAACATGATCCAGCCCTTTAGATTCTGAGCCTTCAGAAATTTAAGAAGGCATCTGCTTTCTCCTCCATAATCCTTGCTTATGGGGTAGTTATATTTGTATGAATAAACAAATGGTCAAATAAATACCTACATGATCACGACTACTGACAATATCTTGAAGATAACCACTTTTTTGGGTACAGCGCATATCTACGGCTTTTGCAATTGCACATACCAGAAGTTTGATATGAGAAGTATGTCAGGCGGCACACTTACTTGAGGTACAGCAAAAAAATTCGCTGAAATTGAGCCTCAGATTCCTTTCACCCAGAATATGAAGCTGTTCTACCATCAGAACTGAAAGAATCAAATTTGAGCAGGGTGACCAATATGGTTTTGATAAAAGATAGCCTGGCAAGTGAGCTGGAGGGGTCAGAGAGATGCCACAGTAACCCTGTTGCAACACATGTATTTTTGGATATGATACAATTCTTCTGGGTTTCTGAAGAGAGAGAGCATCTATCTGAGGGGAAGACTACAAGGAAAATAGGTATACCTTTATCTATTTACCAGTCTTTTAACTGATGTTTGCTAGACCTGGAGGAGTAACATTAGACAAGGGAGGACTGCCAAGACCAAATATAGGTTACTGGATGGCTCATGGAGTTTTAGAAGCACAGAACAAAGGTCTGTTCTTCTCTGGAGACGTTTTCTTCCTGTGAATCAGCAGTTTAGTCTGAAGGGTTTTCAGGAATAAAAACCTTTTCCTTTATAATGTAATTTTAATAAGAGTTTAAAAGTAAGTGATGGTTTTTTTGCGCCTGATACTACTGCTGACCCTGCGCATGATCCCCTAGCAGCATGCAGTGTATTCATTCCAGCAGAGGTCATGCGTGGCCATGCCAGAGGTGAACTGGAGCCGTTTGTTTGCACAACTGGTTTTATCCAAGCTGAGTAACTCTTGAAGTATTTCAAACATGTTAGATTGTACTCCAGTGGGAATCTGTCTTTTATGTCTCAGGGATATGTATCACTTAGTAATTAAAAAAAGACCAGAATTAGATGAATAGGTACAGGCTGAAAAAATACACTTACATAATTTCTTCTTTGACACTTCCATGGATATGGGAAGTATTTATATGAAGTGTGCCAAGTTCCTTCTGCAGAAAAGTTGCATGTTGCAGCCAGAATAGCAAAATGCCCATTCTGTACCCATTTCTACTGAGTGAGATAGCAGAATATGCTGTTGCAGCCCTTGCCTTGGCAGGTTCTGTGGGATTTTTCACAAAATTTCATGCTTCACATAGCAAGGCACCAATGTCTGCATGTTTCCAATGTCGCATCTACAGTGTTTCTTCTCATGTTGTGTGTTTTAATGTTTCTTCATCCCCTAATTGTGCTGAATTTTCTTTTTGCCTGACAGTGGGGAGAACTCATCTGTTCTACACTATGGGCACGCTGGAGCCCCAAATGATAAGACTATTGAAGATGGGGACTTGTGGTAAGTAAAGGATTGGACCTTGTTTGATGTTCTCGTTACACTACTGAATGTGTTTCAGTATGTACATTGTATATACTTAATTAGTAAAACAGTGGCTGCGTAAAAAGTCTCAGTCTTCAAAACAGCATGTAGTTTTTGCATGCCAAGATACTCTGGTTTCTTCCAAAGGTCCTGTTATACCTCCATCTCCAGTTGAAGGGGAAATTTTTTGGAAGTTTTTCCTTAGAGTTTAGCATTGTAGCAATACGATTGCAAATACCATACGTTTTTCTCCACTTGTATTACATTCCACATGCTTCACAGTATCACTGCAGATAAGAACAGTGTGAATAAAATTGTCAGAGACGTTACCATACATTTAAAGGCAAACCTAATTGTGTGGCATGTAACATAGCAGAATACAGCTTTTGTTCTTCACCTCCAAGGACTTTGATCAAAAAGCCTACATTTGTAAGAGGACAGAACTAGTTCTGGAGGCGTTGATCACAGATATTTAGTAGAGGATATGTATTAGATTTTTTTGTAGCATGTGCAAGAAAGGTGCAGGTATGTATTTTCACAGTTGGATGTAAAGCAGTTGCGGAAAGCAAATGGGTATTATCATAGGCTCAGAGCTCTTATGGAAACCAAATTGATTCCCAAAAGTTAAAAAAAAAAAAAAAAAAAAAAAAAAAATTTGAANGCCTTGTTTGCTGATGTTCTTGGTACATCTGCAGGGACTGCAGAATGCACTTAACTACAGAGAAGTCATTTCTGTCTAATGATGTAAATTTAAATTTCTTTAAAAGCTTAATGTACAACAGTTTATGTATTAACTTCATCTGTGGTGAATAGTTTACTAAACCAGTCAAATACCAATGTTAATTTATTGCACTACAATAGCTTTGACTTATGATCACATTGTGTTTGAGCAGATAATATCCTATGAGGTTTAAACATTTTGATCAGTTGGGGTATAGCCACATGGGACAGTATTGACTGTGGCATTTGATTAAATTTTCAGGCATTCACAACTTATGTTACTGAGAGAAGATATGTCAAAACGTATTATGATGTCCTGTACTTAAAATTAAGGAATTCAAACAGTGAAGTGAATAGTAATATTGGGAGAACTCAGGGTTGAAGAATGTAAATAGGTCCTCTTGCATTTTAGCCATCTCAACAAAGAGAAGAAGGGTTTAACCTAGTTGGAAATACCCTCTTCCTCAAATGGTCCAGTTTCATGTCTTGATTAGATGAAGTTTGCTGGGTGTAAATGGACTTTTAGCAAATATAGGTGCTCAGATCAGCTTGACCTAACCCACTTTTTCCTAGCAGAAGAACAGGCTGAGAGGGTTAACTCAGTTGTGTTTGTGGGGGTGCAAGATGAGCCTCCTGCTCATAAGGATAACAAAGGTGTAAGAAAATGTAATTGAATTTCTGTGAAAATTATTTAAAACTATACTCATTTTCCACAGTTAAAAAAGCTGTCTTTTGGAAAAAAATCTTGAGCTGACTTAAAAATACAAAATATAACAAGGGACTTCCTGGGTGGTTTTACTGTATGCGTTTACAAATTTCTAATTTGGGTGTAGGCGTGCCTGTATATGCATACAGAATGTGTTGCTTACAATGACAGCATGCTGATCTGTGTGTGTATGTTAAAGAGTTCATGTATTTGACTCTCAATTAAGCTTTTTAATAGCTACTGGGAGCCCTCTGTTGGATAGTCTTAGGAAACCACGAACATAGGGAAAAGTGGCTTTACTTTTGGTGAAAGAGAGGTAGAACTGTTTAAAGGGTTATTTCTGCTTCTGCCAGTAATTCTGCTATAAATCTAACATAACTACTCCATAGAAAAATGGAATCTAATAGAATCTGAAAATTGGGTACTTGGTATGATTTTTATTAAACTGTTCAGTAGCATTTCATGTCTTTTTCTTGAAATGTAACTGATATGAATAACATTCAAGAGTTTTGCAGAAATGTGCTGCTTGGGTGTCTTTACCTGCTAAGCAGCTCAGTGACGTAACTATCAGCAAATAAATCAACACAGTACCTGGATATTAGAGAAAACAGATCAGTAAGACTAATGGTTTGCTGCTTTGAAACACTCAAGTGCATGCTTTGTTTGCTCTTTGAGGAATATTAGTTACAAGGATTTGCTGGTATCAACAACACATCATAGGGAAAAATACCTGGGCTATTGCATAATTTATTTATTTTAAGACTATTACTCTGACTTCTCCTTTAAAAAATGTGTCACATTTAGAACAGCCTAATTTTTATGACTTTCATTTTTGAAAATTAATCTACATCAAGTAGGTTTATTGCTTCTGTAAAAAACTGGTATAAAATTAAATCTCCAATATTGTATCATAATCCACATTTTTACAGGTACAGCTTCTGCTTTGGAAGATCTCAGTGCAGGACAAGGACTGTAAAGAGAATTTCTTGCATTTCTTGTTAACATGGGCTGTCTTGCTAAGCAGGGCTGTCATTGTCGATCTATTACATATGAAAAATGAAATAGCTAACACAAAGCGTTGATAGAAATCAGTATTCTTAGGCTTTTGATATTCAGTATGTATGTGAAAAGCACTGAACTGATATTAAGTATAAATCTTGCAATTATAGCAAGTCAGTGTTTTAGCTAAATAATTCATGTACTGTGTGACATCTGTGTGGTGGGTATGGAAATGAGTATAGCCAACATAGTCTAAAGCAAATACTTCCTAAGCAAGCACCTCTCACCTTCTTGGCCAGAAAGGCCGTGCAGACAGATCTCCAGGCGGAGCACTGTGCACTCTGCCCGCTCACTTGGTATTACATTTAAATATCGTCTTCTGCTGCAAATGTTGAAAATCACTGTTACACATGCCTACAGTGCTGGCGTGCAGCCAGGCTGAGATACAAATACTGATTTTCTTCTGTCATCGTAAACCTGTGGCAGCTTGAGTAGAAACCAGGCCCAAGACTGAGGTTTACTACATTATCTCAAGGTTTTGCATTATTCATTGCATGCTGAGATGCCTGCTGTTTCTGCAGTGAGGCTGTGACTGTGCTTTGTAGTTTGGGAAGTGGAGTCCTAAGCAGTTCTGGTTTACAGTCTCCTGCCCTGTGCATGAGCGGCCTGCAAGGCCAGAGTCAGAAGGCAGCCACAGCCTGTTTCCCAGTCGTTTTGGAGCCCACCATCCCCTCCAACCCAGTCTGGATAACAAAAGGTCTTTCAATTTAGAGGGAAGTGAAACGAAATGGAAAGTTACTACTTAGGGAGCAGACAAGCAGACTGGAGGGGCGCAGGTTTGACTCCCTGTGGAGTCAAGCACAGAGCAACACCGTGGCAGTGGGGAACTACAGGTGTACTTTACATTTTGAGTTTGAGAAGGTATTCAGGAAAATGATAGCTTATTGCATTCAGCTTGCTGCCTACAGTTCATGCTTGCCTTTGTTGTGCCTGGCGTTGCTGCGGCGCTGATTGTTTTATTGCAATTCATCAGCAGGGCTTCTACAAGGTCTGACAAATAGACAGCACTTCTATGATCTTAAAATAAAGATTGATTCTCCATGATGAGGCTCATGCTTAAATAACAGAAATGTGAGAAAATAAGCCTGACCCCAGATGTCACTGAAATGGATATGGCTATTACCTGAGATGGTTTTCTGGGGTGTCACAAGCTGCAGCTCTTTGACTTCTGTATTTTCTGAAAAGTGTGTCACGATGAAAATTCTGCACTTATTAAGCCAGCTTTTATTGGCAGGTTTACTGACCCTTGAGCACTCAATGACATTTTTGGTTATTAGTTGGTCCACTCTGGATTTGCAAAATGCTCCAAATAGTTGTGTATTCCGCTGAAGCACATGGCATTTGTACCATTTCAAAGCATGCTATGAAGTCATGCCATTAAGGAGGGCCTCCAGCTGTGTGGCACAATCCCCCTGTCCCCTGGGAGCGGGACCAGGCTGCAGGACTGGGGTCCTCCCTGCAGGGAGTCTCAGAGTGTAATTTATTGAGAGGGCTCGGGTGGAATCGTAAAGAATGGGAGTGCAGCATCAACTGCTCATGAAGTGCAGCAGACCTTGGAGAGATGCCATTAACCTCGTATTCACAGCGGGTCCATCTATTATTTGTGAAATTAAGCTAACTTTAAATGTTTCAGTGGAAGCAGGTTGGATCATCAGATGACGTCTTTCAGTTTATGTGACTGTGTCTCTGAACGCTCTGATTTAAGCTTGCTGTTTGTAACGAAGGCATTGAATGCTCTTTGGTGGAGCAGGCTGCTTCCTGCTGCAAAGGTTCCCAGCTGTTTCTGTGACCTGCCAGTGATGTCAGTAAAACCAGTGTTATTTGCAAGTAGTTTTATTGCATTTTGATGCCAAAATTTAAGCACTGGGAAAGTTTTGTTAATGCCAGAAAGTCAAATGCATCGTGTTACAAAAGTGCCATCTTGGCGTGATGCATCTGTGTTAAATGTTTTAAATGGGTCCTGGCTATATTAACAGGTTTTGTTGTTTGCTTAGTGAAATAGCAGAGTTGGGCATATGGAAAGCAATCCCATGCTGCAAAAAGATTTTATTGGAATAACTTAACACTGAGGAATATTCTAGTTTATTTCCCTAATACTCTATGCCAATGTGAAGCATCAGAATTGTGTTGACACCAGGGGGCAGTAAAATAAGTGTTCCCTGGAAGCAGATGAGTATTGTGCCGCGGTTTTATACTGGCAACGTTTTGGTATTGGAGACTTACCAGAGCACAGCACCCATCCAGGAGCGTTGCCTTTGCATGTAAGGTGCATTCCACTCCTGTTGTGCTAAGTTTGAATTTGTTTCCTTCTTTTGGCACTTCTATGTGCCTTTTCATAAATGTTTTCTTGTTACAACTTCTGGTGCTCTCAAAATACCCTGTTTTAGCTTCTAGTGCTCCTCCTCTTGGCATTGCAGAAGCTTGCCTATCACCGGGAATTTTTCTTGACTGCATATGTAGGTAGTTGGGGCAGGTTGTTCTGGGTGAAAGAGTGGGGGAAGATGCCAAGTTTTCAGGGCTCCTTATTGTTTAGTTACCATAAAGGGATGAAGGTGTTTGGAGGCTTCCTGGAGTTGTTGGTCACTCAGAGATGTGCAGAGAATATTGCAGAAGAAAGTTGCTTGTTACAAGAACTGGTCAAATCCAGTTGTTCATGTTTATTCCTAAAGGTTAGGCCTTCTATTTGGTAAAATATTTTACCTTTCTAATTTTACCTCTTTTTGATCTAAAAGCATAGTATAGGGTTTTCCGTAAACAAAAGAATTGACATTTTCTATGTAAACTCTGTGCATTTATCTTTTACATGTACACACAATATGTGCGTAGAGTACATACTGCATTTGAACTATCAGTGTATTTCTCTTAATGTTATTCGGTTATTTGTAGAAAATCTTGTTGTTCCCTTTTCTGCAGGAATAAATAAGCACGTAATAATATAAAATGATTTTTCATGAGTACTGAGGAGCTATCATTTATGTCAGAAGAATACTGAGACAGCTCTCAGTTATTCAACTAGAAGACTTAGGTGAGCTTGAACTGCTAGGAAAGACAGAGGTTTGTTTTGATTCTTTTCCAAACTGTTTTGGAATTTACACTGTGCTTTACAGAGTTCTATGATATTAATGCCAACCTGTAAACCAAACTGCATTTGTCCAGGTGGGGGCAATGTTGCACTAAAAAGCAGGAGCAGACCAGTCTTTTTTCATCAGATAATAGAAGCCTGCCCTTTTCCACCCCAAGTACTTCGTTGTCTGCTGTTAAAACAATTTATCCTACGGAAAAAAAAAAAAAAATTGTATTTATTCCTTCTTGAAAGCACTGCTTTTAACATCCTAGGATATTAATGTGTGAGATGTAAATGCTCGTCTATTTTATGTGGGTGAGACTAATATTTTCATTTGGCCTTGTGCATTTTTTATGCATTTTGAAGTTTGGTGCTATAATAATATGCAAAAATTATGGTTAGCTTTAACCTTTCAGTCTGCAGTTTTGAAACAACTTGTTAGTTATGGTTTTGTTTCTAGTAATAATACAAAGTACATTGCTACTACTTACTGGTTGATTGCAAAATCAACTGGCTATCCATTTCTGGAATAATTCCTTTGGCTTGATTCCTCTGGTTTGATTAACATTTACTATTTTTATCAAGTGGAGGTATTTTAGTTGTGCCTAAAGATGATATTAATTTTATGCTAATCTACAAAACTGTTTTGATTGAAGATAGGAAACTATATTTGCTAGAATTGGCAATAGTTTTCATCTATTTGTGTTCTGTTAGTGCTGGATAATTCAGGCTATGAGGTTGCCTGTTAGAGCAGGCAAAGCAGAGGTCTCTAAGTAATAACTCTTACACTCCAACAAATTTTAGCTTTCCTTTAAGTGCTGTGTTATGGTCTGCTTCTTAATTTGATGGTCTTCTTGCCTTGTAGTAGATGTAATTTTTTTTATAGCCTGTAAATGAGATGTACCTTTTATATTTTTAGATTAGCATTCCCACCATAGTCACAAAAACATGAGAGTATGGAGCTGCTTTGGCTGCTGTTGGGCTGATTTGACTAGGGTTTTTTAAATACAACAGGCACGGTAAGACCTAGGTCGGGGTTTTTTTTAATAGCTGTTGATTGTTATGTGGTCATTGTTAACACAGATACACATAGAGTATGTTAGGAATACTCTAGATGTTGCTTATCTTGCATAGATTTCAGTAGCAAAGCCTTTCTTGTTGCTCCTGGTGTGGAGAGCTTAATCAAAAAGGCCAGAATAGAATTTCAGAGGGAGTCTGGCTGGCTCTTAAACCCCTGTATGGCTCAAGGTGGGGTGCTGTAGTCTCCAGCACACCCTCTGTGTCTCCCCCAGGTGCCAGGTGTAATTCCTAGTCCCGGCGTTCGGAGCAGCCTAGGGGGGCTGTTCAGGAGCCCCTTGCTATCCTCCTGGTGTAGAATTGAGACGATGTAGGTCTTTAAGAAAAGAATATTTCTTATTTCAGCTGTACATTGGCATGCTATACTTACAGCTTGAGGTGCTGCTGTGAAGGGTAGGTCTTTTTTCTGAAGAAGAAAAAAGTGTTCTTATTGGCAAAACAGCAGGCATGGCTAGGGATGGGCAGCCTCAGCCTCCTTTTCTGAAGAACCAGTTGCTGCCTTCATTACTGCACAGCTGGTGTGAACACTTGGACTTTTTTTCCATGAAAGGCTAGCAACTTTTTTTTTTGCATTCAGTTGTCTTGTTCTGTACAGTATTCTGAAACTCGTGTCTGATGGATTCATCTTGAAAACTGATCATTTGGAAGTTGCTTGAACAACCTAGAGAACAACTACAGGATCTCCAAAAACCAAAACAAAAAGCCACTACATGAATGTGTACCATTAATCACTGTCCCAGTTTTCATGATGGAAAAAGGTCAGAAGGGACTTTTGTTTACTGGGACACGTGTATGCGTGTGTGTGAGTGTGCACATGCACACATAAGAGAAGTTGATGGTATTTACAGTGAGAATCAATGAGTAAATGCCTGACACTTCACCTACTCCTGCAATTTCCAGCAGTTGTTTGTCCAGGTCAGAGTGCCCAAAACGGCTGCTGAAAGCTGAGGCTCTCAGGTCCAAACGTTTGCACCTGGGAATGGTAGCCTGAATCAGAAACATCAACCTTGTGCTGTTCAGCTTTAGCAGGTACCCTCCAGTGCTCTGTAGACACCTAGAGATGGACTGAGTCACTTGCAGAATTCTGGTAACTTGAAAAAGTAGCTGTGTTCTTCATGCCCTGTGCTGGTACCTCATACCGCAGTGAGGAGCTGATGTGATCTGCTCTCCGCAGTGTGACTGGGAAGCATGCAGCAGCCAATACAGGTTTCTCCTTGCACGTTTTCTCTTCCTCTCTGCAGCTCTGACATCCTGCTCCTTGTTGGAGCTCGCAGCAGGTGGCAGCGGGCCAGAGCGTCGCGTTCACTGCCATCTCTGCTAGGTTGGCTTTTCAGCAGAGCTGTCTCTGCTAAAGACAGTACTGTTGCTTATTAAATATGCCAATTAAAAATGGATAATAAAAACAGAAAAAAAATCCATTCAGCAAAAAGGCAATCCATTTGTCAGAACTTCACCTAGGAGTTTGCCCCGTCTTTGGCATGTTGCCTGTGTGGATCCAGCAGAGGGGTGAAGTAGGCAGAACTGACACTTTGCGTTCTGCTTCTCGTAAAGCCTTGGCTCTTACCTCATCCTTCTCCTAACCTGGCAGTACCAGCTCAGTGTGCCCCATTCCTTATTTGTACCCAACGCATCTATGCTAGGGACATCCCTCTGCTTAGCAGAAACATGAGGAGATGGCTCTGAGGTGAATTTAGGTGTGAACACGCTAATCAAAAGGGTTTTGGCTCTTTACACTGGCAAACTTTACATTGTTAATACAACATCGATGCAAACTGCATGGGGGTGAAAGAGGGGTGATGCTTGATCGTGGAAATGGGTTTATTTAGTACAGAAGCTTAAGGCTGTTGTCTTCAGTTTCTTCAAGAGACAAATCTTGTAAGCAAGGGATTCCTTCTCAACGTGCTTGTGAAGAGAATCAGAAATACCACAGAAAATCTGACTAACAGGTTTATCTACTGAGCCAACTCTTACATCCAGCTCATTCGGTGAGTTCAGTGAGATTTACGTTTCATATCCTGTGAGAGAAATGGATATAAATGGATCTGAAGTTCTGCAGCTTGGCTCAAATTACTGAGAGAGGGAGGGCACTCCCACACATTGCTTTTAGTTTAGGAAACCATTTTCCCAGTGGCAGAGCAGAAGGGCACACCTTCTCCAGTACCCAGGGGCATGGCCACGCACACCCACGTACCGCCGCACACCTGTGTCAGGCAGTGCACCGCGGTGGTGACCTCCTGCAGCTGCTGTAGTGGGGAGAGCCCTGGCCAGTGCAGGACACAAGCACCTGGGGAAGGTTTTTTGTTTGTTGCTGTTTTTTCTCTTCATTTTGGTGACCTAGTCAGCCCAGCTTGCATATATTCTTGCCACAGCCACTGTGGTCCTGTAGTAGGCAGCATAGAAGTTACAGGCATGCTGTCATCATCTCTCCTTCAAAATTCAATTCAGTGAAGACATTTGTTGTTGGTTGAGGTTTTTTTTTTTTTTTTTTTTTTTCCAGCCTCTCCTTTTTGGAGCAGAGCTTAATGGCATATCTTGTCATCTCTGCAAGAAGGTCGAGGCAAGCCTCACATTAGCTGTAATAGTCTAGGAGAGCCATTAGCGAGATAGTGCTGCAACAGGAAGAGAAGGTGGACATGAGGAGACACAGCTGAGGACAAACACAAAAAGTATGGGGCCACGCATAATCTCAGGCAAATGTGTGCAACAGCAGTCCCATTGGCATTTTGTTTCTCTATAATTGCATTACCTGTGTAGGCTGCAGGATCTTCTTTTGAATACAACACTTAAAAAGCCTGAGGATTTCTTGTGGATTCCTAGAACCCAGTTTCCTCCAGATAAATTCTCTCTAACATTTCTCCAAGGTTGCTCTAAATACCAAGGATGTTGACAACAAAAAGCTGGCCTTACAGCCAGCAAGCCAAGGCTAGCCACAGGACAGAGCCAGTGCAAGCCCTCTAGGTACCATGTCAGACAGAAGCTGGTCGGAGCAGAGCACCTCTTCCACAGCAGCTTCTGAGCATGCAGGACTTTGCACTGCTCTGTTCCAGCTCTCTGTTGGGCTTTGCAATGTTATCTCACCCAGGGTTGATGTTTTAATTGATAACAGTTGGCTGGTCAGGAGATGGGTGAATGTAAAAGTGCATCTCACTAAGCTCTCCATTTTCTTCTGATATTGTTTACTATAATTTATACTTGTGGTTGGCTATTAAGCCACACTGTTTCCAAATCACCTGGCACATTTCCAAAGATGCATCTCATAGGAATCCTGATACCTGATTCCCTCAAGCTTGAAGTTGCCTTGGAGTTTGTTTAACCAAACACACAGTCAGATTTTGATGGTGACTACAAGATTTAATTGCTGCATGAAGTCTAAAGCATAAAGCATGCTCTCTGCAGACTTGGAGCAGAGGAAGTTCACATAGAACAGAATCTCCAGCTGAGGATGACTTGCTCTTATTGCCATAGGAAGAGGAAAAGGTTTATGTACCTTGATTGCTGTTGTCCAGGGACTGGGCCGGCACCAGTTCACCTGTGTGGTTGCTCCTAAGTGTGTTGGTTAATAATGGCTCAGAACCCTAAAACTTCAGTAAACGTAGCTGAGTAAAGTGCACCAGTATTCATACCTGTGCACCTTTGACCTGAGGTGGGCGCAAGGAGGGCACGGTAAGACCCAGTGATAGCAGCTTTCTGATCGCTGCTCCTGCAGACCCTGGGGGGAAGGGGAAGAAAGGGCTTGTTACGAGAGCAGGCACGGGGCAGGCAGGGGCTGTGGGCAGTGGGCTTCAGCCCAGCTCAATCCCTGGTGTGCCAGTGCGCAGTGTGCCAGGGTTCTGTGGGTCTCATGGCAGGGGCAGCTCTGCTTTTGTAACAATTCTGAGGAGTCCCGGCTCTGACTGCGCACACAGAGCAGTTCTGTAGAGCAGAAAGGTGACAGCTTTACGTGTGAGCTCGTGGGAGTAGCTGTAGGCTTCCCAAGAAATGCCTGCAAGAACTTGTCTTTGGGTTGGGTTGGTGATTGGATCACTAGCGATTCATACACATGGCTCAGATATCCCAAATAAAGTATTCCTTCCCATTGTGATATTGGCCATAATTTGCCTCATTGCTTGGCAGTTTCAAATTATTTGACAATAAAAATGTCAGCAAGCCTATAAAAGTTAAAAACATGCTTAGAGGAGGATGGTGCTTTACTTCAAAAAAAATTGTATACAGTGACTTTAAGCATAAAAGACCCACAGTTTTCCAGTCTGAAGTGTTACACAAAGAGATTTGTGATGTTTCACAGTCAGAGGTTAAGAAAGCTAAAAGAGGTATCAAAACACCTATTACTCTTCTGGGCTTTAAAGCAAAAAGTGTAACTATAAATTGCATTTTGTGGTGCCAATATTCTGTGGAGGTGGCAGGGCCACCTTCCAGCTCGTCTGTGTTGTGTCAGGGAGACTGCAAGGGGAAGGTGAGCAGAGCTCATGTGCGTAGCGTCACGTAGCTTTTCCAGTGCAGTGATGCCTGAGAAGCCTGTATTCTCCTCAAAACCATCAGGTCTTAAGCACCCCGGAAATATTTGCACAAGGCCCCCCTGCTGGGCTGCTGCAGTGGGGCACAGAGCCCAGGTCCCTGGAGCATGGAGATGCTGGTGGCCCCAGGACCTCCCGGGACAACTGAAGAGCTCCAGTGGAGCTGCGCGGTTGTGGCACGCAATGTGTGCTTCTGCTTCTTCTCGACTTGGAGCTGCTTTATGTACAACATGATTTAAAGTTGTGGTGTCAGGCATCTTGCCTGTGAGAGGAATGAAATGCAGTTAGTCGTTTTTGAAGATTAATTCTAAAACAGATGCAGAAGGCAACTTTTGTAACTATGTAACATTGTAACTATGGCTGTCAGTAGAGTTACTGACAGGGTATCTGATTCTTGTAATGCTTTGCATTGTTCAGTTTTAGTTAAGTGTTTAAAGTATTTTGCAATATGTTTGGGAGGAAAGATTACAAATACACACACACACACACACACACACACACACGTAGCTGAGGTTTCCCTTAGATCCGTGCCTTCCCTTAGGAGATCTATGCCCATCGTTCCGAGGAGGAGTTCAGAGTATTTTTGCTGTGTATCTTTTACATACGCCATAGCTTCTTACTAGTTCTAGAAAGCAAAACAGTAAAATGGAATTTTTAGAACAGCTGATGTCTTCTAAGTGTTAAATATGCTTATGTGCCATGCACTTTTCACCCTGAAATGAAGCCAGGTAGGTTTTCATTGCTTTTGCTCCTGACAAAGCAATGCAAAGCAAGATTGGATTCTCTCTGTAAAGCTTTTGAAAGAGATTCAGCTGTGCAATAAAAGACTCCATCAGGTTCAAGCTGCATCAGTGAGCATTCCAACATGTAACTCTCTCTGGTCACTGGCACTCCTCCTCTGGCCACTTTCCCATTTGAGGCTCCCTGGAAACCTGACAGCCTCAGACCCTCATCTCTGGGTGCATGGAAACCCACAGTTTATAACTGCACCCTGGAGAAAGGGAGAAGGGTAGTTCTTGGCTGAAATTTGTCTTCATTCTACAGAAAACAGAATTAACGAATTTTGTAATAGCATACGTTGTCTGCTAGACATGTAACATTTGTTTTTCCCTTTTTGATAAATTAATAGTGTTTGAAGATGTTGACATTATTGTGTATGTTACTTGACATTAAATGGTCCTTAAAAGATAAACCATGGATCAAGGTGCCTATGAGGCCTATTGTTTTTTTGTGCATTTGGTGAGCTTATATTGCTGCTGTGTTTGATAGTAGCCCAGCTAACATGAAGGAGTGGTTTCTGTACGTGACCCTTGTAAGACTGCATCATCAGAGGGTTCATTTTGAACACACAGTTGAGTACATACCAAAATACATTATCAACTTCTCTTTCACTACCTGGCAGTTACTGTTTAATTTCAAGGTAGAATAGTGTGTTTTGTCTAAGGAAGCAGGAGCTAAGTAACCTGCTTTTAAAAACCTTATTTCAGTTAGTCAAAAGGAGAAGATTGTAGCTCACATGCATTTTATTAGACTTAAATGTGCTTCGCCACTTCTTTTGCCTGGCAAGCAAGGATATGAAACTGGGATCTTCTCAGGCTCCCATTATTTCCTCAGCTACAATAGCTACAATATTTGGGCTATTTCCACGTCTTGGGAAACATTTTAACTAATGGATATGTTCCCAACTGAAGTTAAATGGAAGAGAATTCCCAGTAAGAGCCAAAGTATCTCCCAAATGTACAGTTAGTTTTGGATGCTTTTTCACTGAAGCGTACAGGCTGGATGGGGTGTTACTGCTCTGTGGTGGAATTTGAAAGATCATCTTCCCTCATCTCTGCTCTTGTCTGGAAGCCAAGGAACCTGAACAAATGGTGCTTCCTGGCTTGCGAGCCTTATTTTGGTGTAGCTTTGGTGTAGCTTATTTTGTGATAGCTTTTTTTCCATTACTTAGTGCTCCAGTAACTCTAACAGCTATTTAACAACCACCAAATGATGAATGGGTTTGAGAGAATACCGACAATTGTAAGGTTTCAAGAAACAGCTAACGTGTTGCCTATGGTAAGTTTCAGATTAACCATTCTCCAGGTAAAATATGGAAGGCATAGTAACTTCTAGTGGATTTGGACAGGGATTTCAGGGATTTTAAATGTTGCAGGTTTCAGCTTTACTGTGACCATACAGAACTGATGCTTACATTTGTCAATGGAACAGAGCTAGGACACAAAAATCCCCCAAAGCACCATGAAACTCTATTTGTGATTTTAAAGGTTTCAGTCTGGGATAGGTTGAAAGATTCACAGCTATGCTAAAATGTGCATCTAGTTGGCCTGTTGGAGAACCTGGCAGCTTCTTACATAATTCTTAGTTGCTGCAGCTACTTTTCTGTATCCTGGACTTTCTGTATATAACATTATTTATTTATAGAAGCGAGTCTAACAAAATCAAAACTTAGTGTTGATGGGGTTTCTGATTTTGAGGTTTGGCTAAGCTCTTTTGTGGTTGATATGTCGGTGTCAAATCCTGCTTTTTCACCCTCTGGGTCTGATGTTTGCTGTCTGTTGTGCATCTTTTTTTCAGTTAATTGCTTTCTGTTTCATATTTAAACAAATGTAAAAGTTCTTGCATTAGCTCTGCTTGTACGTGCATGACTTTGCACTTGTCTCAGTAACATTCTCCTAGAGAGTCTGTTCCTGTAGCTTTAAACCTTGAGCAGTTCTGCATCTGTAAAACACAGGTTTTATTCCTGAAGTTCCTGTCCTGCAAGTCTCTGTAGGTGAACCTTGCCTGCTTTGGGGAGGCTGGTGATGACTTCAGCAGGGCCTGCACTAAGTGCAAAGATTCATTCACACACACTGCTGGGTGGGTTTTAAAATCTCAGTAAATGTTCACAAGTCTGTGTCTATCCATGTATGCAGTGGAGCAAGAAGAGCCTCAGAGCTGCTGAAATGCTAGCTAGCTTTATCGTGATTGCATTTGTTTACTTGCTGTCTTGCTGTCAGTGGCAGTTTTGCTGGAAATGGTGAATATTTGCACTAAGTGCTTCAGCGCTTTTTGCAGTAGCTTATACTTATCTTTACCTGGCTGCGTGTGCTGGCTGGGGGCAGAGCTGTGCGGTTTCCCTGATTCCTGCTGTGATCAGGACTTGGTAGCAGAGGGGCTGCAGTGGTGCCCCTCTTCCTTGTCTGCCTGACCCTGTGGTGAGAGAGGGGCGCAAGGAAGAGAACTCTGAGGTTTTCAAATACAGCAAAGGAAAATTATATTTCTTCAGATGATGAGAGTCAGACAGTTGTTTGAATTGGTTAGGAGAAGACTTTAATTAGCAGATTTCAGCTGTGATTCATTACCTAAGAAATCAGGAGGTCACAAATATTGTGTGTCAAGACCAAAATCTTATATGTAAAATGTGACTTCTAATAATCAATATATGATGAACTAGGAGGTTATTTGCTTAAGTATTGTTTGGTCCAAATGGTTATTTGGTTATTTGCCAATTTTTGAGCCTGCTGAAACCAGTGCAGTGCCTTATCAGGTAGGCTCAAGAAGCACAGTGTTGCTAATGTCTAACCAGGTTGTCACAAGGACATAGAGACCCACTGGCTGCTCTTGTAGATTGATTTCTGACAGCTGAGCAACCAGTGGCAAGTCATTGATTCATGTATAGGGAAAGTTTGATTCTCAAAGGGCCTTTTTTCCCCATAAAAGAAAGCACTTTTTTTTCTTTCTACCTCTGATGCAAAAAAAAAAAAAAAAGTACTGTGTTCTTTTCTGGTTGAATCTTCCCATAATGCTTGTTTCTTTAAGCCCTGTTAGGCAAATTTGTCTTAAAGGAAAGTTTGTGAGCAGTGGCAGTCAACCTTTATTGGGGACATTTTATTTAAACGATCAGATGTGTTTTGACATTTAGGTACAAAAGGCCATGATTTAATTAACATGTCTCTGTTAAGTTTTGAGGTTAGACCCTGTATGTGGTGCTGGCATCTCTCAGGAAAGAAACAAAAAAGAAAAGGTCCCAGGAAGTGGAGCTGTAGACCTAGAAGAAGATTCCTCATGTGCCTATCATCTTCCTTCATGTGTTCTTGCAGTGTTTCCATCCAGGACCAGCACAGCTGGTGAAGGTGTCCATTTAAGCTGTATGTGATGTAGCAAATACCCATCTGCTGGGAGATTGCAAGAGGCTGTCATCTCATTTTACTTAGCAGCATTCAAGTGGTGATTGTGTGGCCAACTGACAAGACGTGGGTGATTTTTAACTGCAGAACAAGAGAAATATCTTCTGTTCTACAATTTCTTTGGAATTAAAATTAAATTTCTTCCCCCTTCTTCCTTTTTAGCCTGTTTGATATGGGAGGAGAGTATTACTGCTATGGTTCTGACATCACCTGCACCTTTCCTGCAAATGGAAAGTTCACTCCTGACCAGAGGGCTATCTACGAAGCGGTGCTGAAGTCGTCGCGTGCTGTAATGAAAGCAGTCAAGCCAGGTAAAAGATCAGTACATGTCAGCAGGAATTGACAAGCTTGATGGCAGCATTCAGGCTGTCAAAACAATTCTGTCTGGATTTAGAAAGTGCTGGAAAGGAACAAGATGACAGAATTCAGTTCCATGTTTAAACAGGTCTAATTAGGGGAAGGATACTCGTTTTCCATGTAACACTTAAGAGAGATAACACATACGCAACTATTAATAGCATTTGAAATGTATTTTAATCTCACACTGTTTTTACTTTTTTAAAATTCCTTTAGTACAGTGGTGACCGTCGTTACTCTGGTGTTTACGCTGGCAGTCATCTTTTCTGGAAGCTTATGCCAAAGAATGAAGTCAGAGTTTGAGTGAACGTGTCATGTTTCAGTTTGTTTCAAGCATTTTCTGTATTTCACATATAAACTCAATGGAAATCTTGTGAAGAAGATGGAGTGTATGCCTTTGGGAAGGATACTCAAGTAGCCTTAAAAAGCTTTAGAGAGCACTGGCTATCAGATATTTTATGTATGCCTTTAAACTGCAGGCCAGCTAGTTCAACAGGTATGTGTTTTCGTACTTGAAACAAATGCCTGGCCTGATGAAAATCTTTCGCCAATTCTGCTTTCAGGTCAGCAAATAAATGCTTTTAGAGCTAAATGCTGCTGTGATCTTGAGTATTTCACTGGTGAAGGTACTTCAGCACTTCTCAGCTTTACTAATAAAGCAGGTTTGAGAAAACTGTGTTAAATGCACAAAGCCCACTTGTCCTTTATATTTACCACATTAGCTTTCAGTTATCAGACCCTGAGAGCACGGGCATGCGGAATTCTGTAATAACAATTATTCTTGTTTCAGCAACCTTAACTAAACACTAAGATGGAAAAATTGCCATATTGTGTATTGTGGGACTGCTAGGTTGAATGGGGAGTGTTGTCTTCTGGAAGGCTAATGTTCGGCGGTAGGAAAAGCATAGCATAGACCTTCCCAGCGTGGCTGGTGTCACATACTGCTCGGGCTGTTGAGAAAGCCCCAGGCTTCTTGAAGGGGTGAATGCAAAGTGGATGTGCTGCTCCTACTGTGCAGGGGAAGCAGTTTATGTGGGAGAGGCTGCAGCTTCCTTAGCCTGCTTGAACAAATCTAGTCTATTAGCTCATGGGCTCGAGCACCAGCACCACTCCTCGGGGAGTCTGTTACTGACACAAAGGGGAGCCGCACGGGGTGACAGGAATGCAGCTTTCAGTATCTCTTCACTCCATCTAACAGAAAGTAAATACTTTAGGTATACTTGAAAGGAGGCAAAGAAGCTTGTGGGGTACAGGCAGTAAATGTGAAACCCAGCCCCATCACGGTTTAGTCAGATTTTCTGAATTATGAAGCGCTTGCTCGTTTTGCTGTTATTTTTGTTTGCCTTCATTTGCAGGGTTCCTAAGATCAAAGGAGGCAAAAAGACAGTCAAGTGACTTGGCTCACATGACAATAACCATTAATGTGGCAGGCTGAGTAAAAAGAATTTACACAGCAGAGTCAGCAACTGTAGAAAACGTTGTTTCTCTCCAGCTGCAGAACTGGGGCCTTAATTATGCCCTGTGGCAAAGGGTCACAGGGGACATCTAGTTGTTGTCTGCAGAAGGTTAATGATTCCCAGAGTCTTTCTCGTTGCAAGATAGGAAGCAAGTACTACAGAGAGAGTCGCTAACTGAATTCTGTGTTACATAACTGTGGTTTTGGAAGGACACATTTGGTAGCCACCTTAAACGTTTTATATAGATGTGTGTCATTCAGAAATGAGGATTTCTTTTTTTTTTTTTTTTTTTTTTTTTAATTTGGCTTCATGTGAACCTAGCTGACTATCAAGTGAAGTTTCTTTCTGAGAGATAGATTCCCTGCCATATTTTGTTTATAATTGTTACATATAAACAGCCATCATAATTTTAAAAATACTCCAAAACATCATATTTTATTTTAGAAAAGCATTTATCTGACTAAGTCAGTTCTGTGTGTGGTCCAAAAATGCAAATCTCAGATCACATCTGTGGGTCTTCATACCTTCCAACAGAGAGAACAGAAGCTCCTCCTGCAAGCCAGATAGCATATTCTGAAAGCTGAAGACTGTCTGTGGGATCATAGCCCAAGTTCAGTGCAGTCACCACGACTCTGCCACAAACCAAATCTGTGTAAAATAAAACCTATGTAAAATAAAAGAGCAAAAGGACATACTCTCTTCTATTGCATAAGCAGCAATTTGGAAACAACTGAACAGGGATCTCTAACAAAGGCAGCAGTGCGAAGTGTCTGAAGCGAAAGAGTCAAAAAGGCATGCTTGTGTGGCAGTGGGATAATTGTCTCTGTCCTACAAGTCAGACTCGTGATCCAGAATGTCAGAGAGGAATGCTGCATTTCTGCTTAGGGGATATTCTTAATTCCTCAAGTCCATCTGGGTTAAATTTACTCTTCCACAGAACTAAAATACAGGGGCGGATGCGCAAAATACTGTCACTTCCACTCACTTCAGTGTGAGGCATCATCTCCTTCTTATTCAGAACAGCAGTTTGGGAAACAATTTGTCTTTACATAGACATTGTACACAGAAAGAATTACTGAAAACAGTGAAATTGTAAAGCTAAGTGTCCCAGACTTATTCTAGAAGTTAGTGTCTTGATTTGTCTCACTTGTGTGTTGCTTTTTAATCTCATTAAATTTGCTACACTGTATGGGGCACACAAAATGTGCTCCTGGAGCACATCACCCAGTGGAGCTGATCTGAAAAAAATTCAGCTCATGTTCTTCAAAACTCCACTGTGTAAACCAAAATACTGTAAGTGGGGACAATCAAGAGATTTCACATCTTAGTATGATGGGAACTATGGACACTGCAGCAATGTCCATAGCTTCTCCCTCTGCTATCTTCATGCAATGCACATACCAGAAAGTTGGCTAATGAGCAACTATTCAGTAATTTATTTTAACCTTTTGTGCCATGATTGGCTCAGAGTCTGTATATTGTCTGCTGTTCCAAACCTGCTCTGAATCCAGATTTATTAATGTCCTCCCAGGTTTTTCTCAAGAGTGCTCATCATAGCAGCATGCACGTCTGTGGCAAGCAGTACGCTCGCTCGCACATCGTCTGAGTTAACGTGCAAGTGTGCAGCAGTTCCCCTCCCACAGACAGTGGCACACAGACTGGAGAAACTGGTGTAAAAGCTACTGACTTGTTTTGGATTCTGGGGCTGAAAGTCATCAGACTCAAGGTTTTTTTTGAGTGTTTAACATAATGCCCTTGCTCAAAACCCATCTGTTTTGACCTCTGTTACAGCTGTGAGTGCCCAGCCTTTCTGCAAGTCAGACTCCAAATTGTCTAGCCGCGTACTGGCAAAAGGAAAGGAAATTATTATTGAACATACATAAAATAAGTAAAAATGAAAAAAAAATGCTTGAAGCAAGTTGCCTAGCATCCTGCTGGGAATCTGAGACCAAGGCAAGAATAGTTGCAAATTCCCAGCAGCAACATTGCCAAATCCCCAATTTGCCATTGAGAATAGGTGTCTGAAGTTAGCAGTGACCCTTCCACTCTGTCCTTTCTACCAAATCCTGTCTCCTGGCTGGTTTTGTTTATCACAGTCACATAAGTTAGATCCAATGTCAATGTAACAGCTTTATTAAACAAGAACATCGTCTGTCACAAGTTATACCTGGTAGACCAGTATTCTTTGCTCTTTGTCATTAATACAAATCCATTAGAAGAAATGTGCGAAATAATTAGCTTTGCTGAAAGTCCCTCTCTGAAACTACTAGAAAATCTGTTGAAGAAACATGATCTAGCTTTGAAGTTAGCCCTGTGCTGAGCCAGGGCTCGGACCAGGTAGCCCCCTGGCATCCCTCCTAACCTGAGTCATCCCATGATTCTCAGTACGTGCTAAAAGGTGCAAGAGAAAACATCAGGCATCAGCAGAGAGTTGTTGATGAGAGTCAATGACAGCTCTTAACAGGGGAGGTGACATTTACAAGCCAAAGGGCAATGGTGTGCCTCAGTTTCTGTGCGTGAAGTGCATTCATATGTAACCCAGCTTTGAGCAGCACTGTTCTCCAGGGGCTGCTTTACTGTTAGTGATACTCATGGGTCCAGTAGTGTTTGGGAAGTCACTGTGGAATACTTTTTATTCTGTTACAAGTGGCTGTGGTTTTACATTGTGCCCAGCCTCTCACATGACTTCTGAAGGTTATTTTTTTGGATTATTACTTTGACCATTTAGAGAATGGTATGAATTAGAGTTCTGTAATTCCAAGTTGATGAGGACAGCATAGAGATAATGTTGAAGTTTCCTGAATACATTTAATCTGCTACTGTGCTGAGAATAAATAAAAAGGAAGTATGCTTATCTTTAAGTTTTGCAATTAAAGGTATTTTGGATTAATATACTAGGTCATAAACAATGTCTTCAAGATTGACAAACTAAATATTGAAGTAATTGTGAACTTTCCAGTTTCATCCCTTTGCAACTGGGATCACTGAACATTCCTGCCTTTTCTGTAGAGTAATGGAAAGTTGCAGGAGAAGGGGAAGGAAGGGAGCTTGTTGTGCTTAACATTCCTAGTACCACTGCAAAACTTGCGTATGTTTAATAAAAGGAGTAGAAAGCCTTTTTCCAATCTCTGCTATACGTTAGTGTTTTTTGGGAGAGGGCGAATGAATTAAAACACCTCCATCAGTAATTTCGATTGTCCTAAATTCTGGTTAAAAAAGACCTCTTTGTCTCGGAAACTGTTCCCAAGGAACAGTTGAGTAAGGCCAGGTTGGCAACGACTCAATTCCCTATCTCTACATTTACATGATTTAAAAAGCTTGTATATCCAAAGTCCCCATTGAACCAAAATTGCATTCAGACATTAGTAGGACAGCTGGGGATATTTGCTGATTGATGTTTGTTTGTTTCAATAAAATGAAAAAGAAAAAATCCTTCCAAATATGCACAGAAGTAGTTCACCCAGCCAGTTTACACGCAGTGTGAAAGCTTTCCTCCTTGGGACACTGACATTTCTATAGGGCCTCCCAACAGGATTTGTAGCTCTGATTTTTTTTTTTTTTTGAGCTGGAGCTTGTGCCTAGGGATTTATGCTTATCCCCAGGTCCTGCATTTTGCTATTCAAGAGGGTGAGTATCATGTTGCCTCTGGCTTTCAGGCTTTGCTTTTGTGATAAATGCTGTTGGGGAATGTCTTAAAAGAAATCTCCTTCCCAGGGCTAACATCTCTGATAAGATGATGGTTTCTCCATATTAAGGCTGGAAGATTCCTTAGTAATCTTGCCTGCTTATAACTTTCTCAGAACTCAAGTTTAACATAAAAGCATGAGTTCCTAAGTTCTTTCTTCCAGGATCAAAGGTTTTGTTGTTGCCAGGATTGCCACATGGGCAAGAAAGTACAGTCAAGTGACCACCAGAAAAATATTTCAGGCAAAGAAGTAAACCCACATGCCAAGCAAGTAAGACATCCTTGTATTAATTGTGTAGATACCAGTTGATCCTTAAACCCTTCCAGGGATGCTGAGTAAAGTTAATCCCACTTGATCTTCTCCTGGGCAGCTGTAACTCTGCGTGTGCTGAGCTGCTGTGTGAAACTCTGTGTTCCCTTTTTGTGCCTTTTCTCATGATTTCTTCCATTTTGGTTGGTCTAGCTTCCTAGTCTTGTTGTAATAGAGAGGCCTTTATTAGCTGTTTTCCCTCATGTGCATCTTTCCAAGGAATGTTGTAAATTAGGACAAATCAAAGCAGCCTCTTTATTTTGTAGTGTTTTGCCTCCTTCCTCTTTGCTGGCTGCTCGATGACTCAAGTAGGAGGTAGGCATAAACGTAGGGGATTTAAGAGGTAAGCGGTCTGTAGTACTTTGCACCACAGAATGTGCACAGCGGAATGTGGCATTTTGGATGGTGTGTATTCCTGAAAACATTGTGATGTGTAAATATTCAGATCTAGCTTTTCCTGTGTGACTATCAGGAAAAGGTAGCGTTCAGTGAACATGTACCACTTCCATAAAACCTACTGTACACAACAGAAAATACGGTGGTTTGAATTCAAAGTAGTATGATTCCCCCTGTTCTGTGTTCTAATAATGTTTTTTAAGATGAATAGTGGAGAATTTAGCTCAGGTAGGGTAGTACTAAGACCAGGGATTAGAATAAACCAAATAAAATCTTAATTGGAAACTAACAGCTAGGGTGTTTGACACAGCAGGTCATACTACTGGCAGTTGTTCCTGTTACTAAAGTGAGCAGAGCTATGCTTAGGATAATCTCCAAATTCCAAATCGCAATATACAGATTACTTCTTCAGCACTTTTGTCTATCTCAGTTATGTAACTTCTCGAGAGCTGAGATTTGTCTTTGTCTGCTGCTGTTTTGAATGCTGCTTTAGAGTAATTGTCACTGTATTCAACCAGGATTGAAATTTAATTATACCTAAAGAGAATAATTGAAACTGTTATTAATATGTATTCCTTCCAAGGAGTAAATAAGGTTCTCAGTCACATGCAGTGGGTGTTTTTTGCATGCAAGTCATTTGGGTTTTATTTTAAGTAGCTCAGAGTTGTACTTAGTAGGACTTCACGTAGGCACGCTTGTCTGTTTTGCTGTATAAAACCAGCAGCTAATTCTGATGGACCTTGAGGAAGAAATTGAACTGTAAAGTGGCCCTTTGACAACAGCACAACAGCGAAGGGTGTGGGAGCACAATCTAGTTTATAGTTTGTATAATTTCAAAATGTCCATATGAATTCCCGTTTGGATGGTCATATTTTAGGGAGTGCTGTTGATAATTATTGATTTGATGTGATATCTGAGGCAAAACAATTATTCTCAGACAAAAACATAGTAACAGAAGTTGAAGATTTCATACCAATTCTCCTGAAGAACAAATGTTTTCAGGGCATGTTATAATCAGTACTTAATATTCACAAGTCCTACTGAATGGCACTGCAGTATTTTTTCCCCTTGCAGTTAAGAATGTGTTATTGTGTTGAAGACAGATTGGAAAATAAATCTTGTCAATCTGTGCCATAAAAGGCTATTTGTAGTCTGCTCTTTATCATCTCTATTGAGTGGAGTTTGCTGTATTTTTCTTGCTAGCATTAATGTTCATAGATAGTTTCCCTTTGAGTACTTGCTTTCTGAGATTGACCCACAAAGGTAGCATAGCTTTCTGTGGTAAATGAATTCAGTTTTTGTCAGTGTAAAAGCCTAAAGCATCAGTCACCACCTAGGCAATAAAAGCTGTAGGCAATAAGGATGCACAAACAGTGCTGACAGTCAAGGAGCAATCCTTGATTCTTGCGAGATACTATTGCATGAAGATGGTGTCGTTGCTTACTGGAGAGCTCATTGCTAGACTTATAACCCAGCCTTGTCCAGAAGAGCATTAACCTGCAGCAAGAGGGGGAAGAAGGCGGCATTTTCTTTTCCATCAAACTGAGCAGATCCTCCAGTCCCTCTGTGCAAGCACTAATCTGTTGAAATGCAAGATTCCAGGCTGCGAGTCTCACTGCAAGCCTTCTGGGAGCTGTTCCTTGCTGGTTGTGACTAATACACGGGAGCTGACCCATGCATACAGTGACCACTGCAGCATTAGTAAGACTAAAATAACGCTGAATGATTTCCAAGTGCGTTCAACCAGCACTTCCCGACAGTTGGGCCGTTGTGCCCAGAGCACGGTGTGTGCCAATCCGCAGCAGTCCTGGGGCAGCTTCTCCCTGGGACAGTGCCTGGCTGCAGCTTTCCAGCTGGGCTCGGCACCTGGATTTTTCCTCTTCTTTTGGTGGGTCTTCAAAGATGCTACATACACAGGGGAATGAGAACTCTTAGAGCCTAAACTGGCAGCAGTTTTCTAGACTTTTTCAAGTGAATTTTTTTAAGATTATTGAAAAAAAAAAAAAAATCCTTTGGTTCTAAGTGTACCAGATTGTAGTGTAACATTGTACAATCCTGATTGTAACAGTGGCTTTGGGGGAATAAGCTGATTCCATGGTGTGAGGTGCACTGATTCTCATCCAGTTCAGCGTTCAGGAAATGTACACGATGTGGGCTGTAATTTGAGTCGGAGTACAAAGTTTGTGAGTCTTTCAATGCTGACACTACATCAGCAGTAGCTGTCAGAGTGCAAACCTGCTAGACAGATTATTCTGTTTGCCCTGAATCTTATCTAAAGTCTTTTCTAAGCTTCAAAGATTGATAAGTTTCCACACTGCAATGACTCCCTCCAAGCACTTCCCTCCTTCCCCCAAGCTTTTTCCTCTTCTTGTCAGCATACACCTATGTGGAAGGAACATGCAGTGGAATTCATAGTATCTGACAGCGCTGCTCAATCCAAGCATCGCCTCTTTCCAGACATGGAAAAAACCCCTCCTCTTGCTCCCCACCTGCATCTATTCAAATTGCTTTTCTTAAGATCTTGATGTTGCATATGTTATACAGCATAATACACAGGCTTTGCAAATGGAGAGAATATGTTTTACCGCTTAAAACTTTTGTGATACTGTTTCAAAGGAAATTCCATGATAGGACAAAAGAGCACAAGGCTTCTCAGCCATTCAGAGAGAGGTGGTCAGTGTGTTGGAGGCAGTGGGGTTGTCGTTGGTTCCCTTTGGTAGCTCCTGCTGCTGTCAGCCTGGCACCTCTCTCCCTGGTGCATTGAGGGGTGGCTTTTGAAGGAGTTAGCATCCGACGCTGGCCATGGCTGGTAAAGGTAACGACCTGCACAGGATGTGCAGCTGGGAACAGCCTCTCTGTTGCCCTCTCTGTTGACAGCATTTGCTGTCAGTGCTGGCGTATGGAGTTGTGGTTTCTCGCTCTTGGTTTCCATGCCCAGTGGTCCAGAGTTGCCTTACCTGGCTGGGAAACTGAGCAACTGCTTGGCATTCCATTCAGTGTGCCAAAAGGAAAGCATGATAATCAGAAATGCAGCAAATTATTCTCTAACAGTCAAGGGAAGAGGAGCAAAATAATCATTTTTATGATTAAAACAGTGTTTTGGTTTGGTTTTTGAACTGGATTTGATGAGAATTTTTAAGGACCTATTGTTTTATGTCTGATATGGTTACTGCCTGTTGGCAGATGTTAAGCTGTCCCAGTGGCTTGCTGGTGGGACAGGGATTGCATGTTCTGACTGTGTTTTAGTGGCACTGCCAGGGGCCGTCAGGCCTTTTGCCCTCGTCTGTGGACTCTCAGAAATAAATGCAACTTAACCTTAGCACAATTTAGGGAGAAGTTCCTACAACCTTGCCACACTATTTTTTTTTAGTAGGATTGTGACATCTGTGCTGGCATAAAAACCCACCCTACGACAACACAAAAACGCTGCTGAATCGTTTGTGGTTTAATCATTGTCACATTACAACCACAAAGTACCCTAAATAGCAGCCAAAAAAATCCTGTTAGGCCTTTTCAGAGCACTTTCTGACCAAAGTGGCTAAATACCATGCAGTAATTCTAAATTACTTTTGTATGCTGTTTCTACTTTATGTTCTAGAATAGCCTGTAATGAAACATCACAAAATAATCACTTGAGTGAAAATACCAGTGAGGTAACAGCAGCTGAGGAACAGGTTGAGGTGTGATATAACAACTCTTATTTTAAATTCTACTATTTAAAAAGTTACGGAATATGCATTGAAAGATAGGTATGCTTTTAATTGCTGGTTCCACCAGAAGCGTTTCTTTCTCTTCTTTTGGAACAAAAATCTTCCCTATCAGTAACATGATCAAAAAGACGTCCTTATGATGTCCTTCTGAGTCCCAAAAACAGAGTGTGTTATCTGAACTGTGGTGGTTTTGCAAAGAGAAAATTAGAGGAGAAGTTTTACTTCAAGGGAAGTAAAACAATCCACATTTTATCTTTTTCTTTTCTGTCACGAGTATCTAAGAGCATCAGGTATCACTCGGCCTGATGAAGTTTGCCATGTTTGAACACAGCACCTCACTCCTGTGAAGCTCTGCTATACTGTTAGCATGATATCTGCAGAAACTTAATGACCTCTGTAGTTTATGTTGCTTAATTAATCCACGGTGTGTCACATCTCATTATCAGACATACCCCACTGGTCACTGCTGCGTAGCTCACGTTGTAACTCGGGATCTCAAACGCTTGGCTGCATGGGGCTGGAGGAGAGCTGCCTTTTGCCCTGACCGAGCATATGCTGCACTGCAGGCAGCAAATCACAGCCTGATGAGCCTTGGTAACGGAGCTTCGCTGGCGAGCCAGCCATTGGTTCGGTGACCTGTGTTACCCTGTATGTCGTCTGGCAGAGAATGAAGAATGGAGCAGACGCACCATCAGCAGATTTTCCTGAGTGCAGACTCGTTTTGGTACAAGCTAAAGTCCAAGGACCCTCCAATCTAGCTTTCTAAACCTCATCTATCAGTGGAGTATAATTGGTTTATAAATTGCCTTAAAGATAATAATGGAGCTAACCTTTTTACACAAAAAGCATGTCTGCAACTATGATAAACTTCTTCAAAGTTGAAAAGTAATAGTCCTGAATAATAAACCAGTAAAACATCCTAGTGGTTGATTGGTGGTGTGAGGCTAATGCAGATTGGTATTGCAACACCATCAGCTGTTGCAGTAATACATAACTGATGTTAGATCCACTTGTGTGGAAGGTTTTTTTGGATTTTAGTTGTTTTTTAACTGTTTCATCATGCCCCAAGAATGGTAATGTGGTGTTTGCCTTCTGCTGTGTCAGCTTGCAGCAGGTGACAGAGCTCTACCAGACATGGCTAGTCCAAAAACGGATGTGCTCAGACATCAGGTAGTCTCCATTAAGTTGGATATTCTTGAAGAGATCCTTATTGATTCCGATGGCTTCCTTTCTTCAGCAGAATTCTCAGTGTTGTTAAGGAATTACTATATTACTGGAAAATAGTTGTTTCTCTTAATGCTTTTGAGGCTATAAGGGGTACTAGGAAATGTTTGAAGGAAACTTGGCATTCGGATCCTCTTTGCTTATCAAATCCCTTGCTTGAAATAAAAAGGGTGAAAAATCTGTTTCCACTCAATTATCAAAGTTTATTCCTAGCATGCTAGGAATCAGTTCATGGCAAAAAAGACAAGGATGGCACCATTTGTTTAACAGAAGCACAGTAAGGTCATTCCACTTAGTTCACTATCTCTACTCAGCTCAAAAATGTCCTCCTATTTATTTTACTGCCAGGCAGTAAAACAGAAATATACTGTATCTAAACTTTTTTTTTCCTTGAACACCCTTTTGCACTTGTGGAAGGAGATCAGGACTGGTTAGCAGGGCACCTCTGGCCAGTGCCATCCCAGTGCTCTGTGCAGCATCGGCGGTACACGTCAGAGCTGGAGCTGAAGTGCTGCCACATCTGGCAAAGCTGATGGCATTGTGAAAGGTATAGGGACAGTCCCAAGTCCTTTTGCAGGGCTCTGTTCCAAGCACTGCCCTTGTTCCGAGGGAGAGCCAGAAGTTTTGGGATTTCCATCTCACTCTGTACTTTATTTTGCAGTGAAGCTTTTGGTTGTCCTCGGTCTCTAATGAAAAGATAAGATAAATAAAATGAAATAAAATAAAATAAAATAAAATAGATGCAGACTGTAGAGCTCCAGGGTGAGAGGGAAAATAGTCATGTTTTTCCTTTCAGTGAGTGGAAAAAGAAAAAAGTGGAGGGGAGCGGAAGAAGGGGCTGCACTGGATTTATTCACTGTTCAGAGATGTTCAGTGTTTATGCAGCAGTTGTTTCAGTTAGGAAGCAGTATGTTTGATCTGCAATATTAAACTTCTGCATAAAAATAGAGGTGTGCTTTTGGTGTTTACATCCGTGACCAGTTTAAGCCTTCTATCTCTTGTTAGCTGCGTCTCTCCTGAGTCTGAATAACGTCGCTGTATGTCTTTAAGCAGAGTCTGTAGGCTTGGATAAAGACTTTTGTAAGAAAACAGCAGCCCGGAGTCTGCAAGGCATGCTGCGAGCACACCTCTGCCCGCTGCTGCCCGGTGCTGGCAGGCCAAGAGCTCCGTCTGGGTGCTGGGAGGGAGGAGGCGGCTGCGGGGCCGCCTGCGGGCGGATGGCTGCAGGGTGCGGTGGCTGTGGGCGCAGAACGCAGGGTGCAGCAGCCACGTGCTCTTCGCTTTGTGACCTTTATATCAGAGCCCTGTAAGACAGCGGAGCTGTATTTAAGCCCTCCAGTAGGATGGTTTTATTTCAGCCTTTGAGGCCTCAGTGCTGTTAGCAAAAAGTGCTAATGTAATTTTGGTACGACATTAATGTTCACAAGACCCTAAAGCTGCGTGTTTAACTGGATTAAAAGAAATGGAATTGGTTGGGGCTTTGGCCTTAAAAATGGCTGTTTTTTAATTTCTTTTATCATGCCAAAATTGAACAAGGAAAATATTCTTTACTGTACCTTAGCCCTAGTTGTCTTGACTCTGCAACTGCTCTGCTGATGACTCAAAGCCATGGTGAACTAATTAAGACAGTGCTGTTACTAACAAAAGAGCTGCTTTCTTCCTCCCTCCTCCCCCCCGCCAGCCGTTTGTCAAACAAAATTGTATCCTATACCAAAATAACAGAAATCTAATGTATCCTGGCACTGTCTGGAATCAACCAACAGTATGTTGTAATGCTGTTTCAGTACATGTATTAGAGGACTTGTATTTTACGCAGCCCATTAACACAAGGGAATCATTAATTTCTGGAGAGTGTCTTTGCCAGAAGGATGTGGGCTCTAAATCTTCTATGTACATAGAACAGTACTGTCCATCTTGAATGTCCTAAATGGGTGTAATCGTTTTGGAAAGTAACAGGTATAGTAATGTTTTATACCCTACATTTTAAATAACTGCTTTTACAGGTAATACTATTTTGAAAAACTAGCTGATACATTTCCATCTGGGTAGATAGACGTGCTTAGATGCAGCGTCTTAATTTGTTCATGTGCATCTGGATTATAGGACGCTGCTGTTTCTCGTTTGTAGGTTTCTGTGCTCTGTGCGCGTGTTAAGAAAAATTTTGCTTTCTTTAAAGTGTTTTTGTGCTAATATTATCTTTCCACCTTTGTTTTTTATACAAAGGGCACATGTGTCTGCTTTTTGAAAGTTGTCTTTAAAAACTTTTAGCAATAGTTAACTCAGCTGCCTGTTTCTGCTCTCCAAGGGGTTGCCTGGCCTGATATGCACCGTCTGGCTGACAGAGTCCATCTGGAGGAGCTGACTAAAATTGGCATTCTGAAAGGCAATGTAGATGACATGGTGAAGGTTCATCTGGGTGCAGTATTTATGCCACACGGACTTGGACATCTACTTGGAATCGACGTGCACGACGTTGGAGGCTACCCAGAGGTTAGTGCTAGGCCATTCTCAGCCGCCTCGCTGGTTAACCCTCCGCACTCGGTCAGCTTTCTCTTAGCTGATGCAGGATTAGGCTGTTGCATGTTTTCAGAGGTGGAACAGAGGTGCATTTAAGTGTGTCGTTTTCTGGATGTGGTATTTTATGCAGTTTCCTTAAGAGGCATCTATTGTTTCATTTAAATATATATTGCTTGTGGGGGAGAAATCAACTGATGTCACTCTTTGAGCACTCTTAATCTGTTTAACTTCTGTATACATTGTGGTGTTCCTCCGTAATTCACCACTGTAATGCCTATCACCCAGGCACAGCTGTGCAGTGTACCTGAGCCACCTGAGACCTCGAGCAAGGGGTCTCGCTTGCTCTGATCCAGATGTGAGGCAGCTGTGGGAGCCTGCTGCTGTACCGCGTTTAGTAAATCCTGGTGGCTGGGGCATATGGAAACAAGCTGGATTATATTCTTATCTTGAACTTTGATCTCCACTCTAAACATGAGCACCAATGTAGATGTGTCTCCTGGAATGAGATACAAAGGAAAAGTCCATAAAGTCTCCCAGTCTTTGCGTGTGTGAAAGCACAATCACTCGTGTGCTACGTTTCTGCAGAGAACGCAAAATGATTGCCTTTTTCCTTGAATTAATGCGATGGTTCATGACTGCCATCTGAAAGCAGAATAGGAAAAAAAAAAAAAAAAGGAAAAAAAACTAAACCAACTCTCTTAGGAAATTGAACTTAACATTTAAATACAGAAGGTAAGTCTGCAGTAGCTTCTGAAGATTTCAGAAGGATTTTCTGTGTGTAAAATTTTGGTTATTTGAGGCTGACTAAGGGTTTTCAATAATATAATATGAAAATGGATCAGTGGACTTCTTTGTTAGGTGAGATAGTTCTACATGAAAAAGCTTTGTAGGTAAGGCTTAAGCACAGTCAGGAGCTTGTTTGTGTTGGGTGGAGAGCAGCTGCTATTGCTGATTTCACTTTTGCAGAGGGAAGAAACATAGTATAATATTTGATGGTACTTGTTATTTTTAAGCACTAGGAGATAATTATTGTTGACACACAATACTGTGATGACAACGTATTGCATCAGCTGTTAAACTTGCATGTAATAAAAATGAAACCAAATCAAAAGTAACCTTATGCTGATTTTAAGGTTTCTTCACTAGCTGATGTAGACAGGATGGATGTTCCCCCTCTCTCTCCCAAGTGCATTCGCTGTGTGTGCAGATGGAGGCATTCAGCAAAGCACAGGGGATGTGATGACTTGGGAGAGTTCATGGACTTCAAATCCAGGACCTCAGTGTTGCATGCCATTGCTTAGGTTACCATTGTGTTGTGAGTAACCTTGCTGAATTTGATGGAGTTTATTTTGCAGATGGAGTAAATTTTAGGAACTAGGGAAAAGTACCGTGTTTGCTTTGTATTTGGAAATTGGTATACAATTTAAGGGAGGTTTTTTCTGAGAGCAGATTGATTCATCCAGGAGCAACGTCTTATAGATAAAAATGCATTTAGGGATTGAATTTTCACGAGTTACTCTCCACTTTCATACTGAAGATGTGTAAAAATACCAGAGCTCTGTGCTGATAGGGAGCTTTTGTATTTCAAATGTTAAAATTATTTGTTATTGTAGACATGCAACTACATTCTTAAATTAAGAATATTTGTGTGGCTAATTTACTTTCAAAATCCAATCCTAAATAACAAATTTCCTGGATGTGGGGGAAGCATGGACAAACAAATAGCTGCAGAGCTGTATTTGCAGATAAATGTGCATGTGGATGGATGTGTGGCACCAGCTCAGTTTGAAAAATAATGAATTTGGGGTTCTGCAGAGGGGCAGCCCCATCACACTCTCTCTGCAGCATTAATTCCACCTCTGACCCATCACTTCTCTCTTGACCTGGAGCGCGAGGTTCCTACGCTGGGCCGTCTGACCAAGGCGAGGTGCCTGCGTCAGGTGCCTGGTGCAGGGTCCGCATCAGGTGCCCGATGGGAGCACGGTGCCTGCCTGCAGCAGCAGGAACCTCATGGCTGCAGGGGCCGTGGTTTTCATAGAATCATAGAATGGCTTGGGTTGGAAGGGACCTCAAAGATCCCCCAGGCAAAGCTAACCGTGAGCAGCTGGGCTCTTGTAGGTGTGTGACGTGTCTGTGTTCAGTAGGACAAGGCTTCTTAGCTATGTCTCAGTGTTTCATGAGAAATTTTATTTTGAAGATGTCGAGTAGACTCTGGAATTATTTTTGGTGTATTTTAAACATTTGCCACCTAGCAAGATTCTCACAGGGAGTTCCATAAAGCCGTTTGTGTTTATTGCATGCTGTGCCTATGCCTGCAGTATCATGCTCTTTTTTCTAGCTGGTTAAGAAGCAAGTTATTTGCTCTTGGCCGAGGGAATTTCTGGGAGTCTTACAAAGGATTTTTTAAAAATAAAAACTTTTTCCAAGTGGATATTATTCCATTATTTTTCCTCAAGTGTAAACAGTTACATTTGGAATAATACAATAAGCTTTAATTTCCTAATTTTTATCCGTCACAAAGTTTTGTGTGTTCCAGAAAAACTATTTCCAGACATTGTTAGCTTAGATTAGTTATTCATTGGTAGCCAAACGTTTTTTTCAAAATTGGCAATAATAAGTTTTCATCTTTTCCAGTAAGTTGCTTTCACATGCAGCATTGAAGCACTTTCTTCCTCTTTGACAAACACTAAAAGGTTTGTGCGTTTTCTGTAAAGAATTCTCTTGAATATTAGAAACAAAACATTGCCCATCCTTGACTGCCATAATAAAGAGTTATCAACGTTGGCCGCAATAGATGTGGCTTAGCGACTGCTTTTAGGACAAGGTATTTAGAAGAACGTAGCTGCTGGTGTTCCCATTGGAGCATGTAAGAAATGTCCTGATTTTCAGAAGTGCTCAGCAGCCAGGAGCCCCTCTGAGGATCCTGCAGCACACCGCGTTATTCCTGGCGGGGGAGCGGAGCGGTGAATGCTGCTTTGAAAATCCGTCTGCTTCTGCTAAGGGTCTGACTAAAACTTGAGCAGCTCTGGAAAGGCGGCCCCAGTGGTACTAATCACTTCAGAAGATCTGGCCCTCAGTCAGGCAGAGCTAGCTTCAAAGGGTGAAAACCCCACTGGGCTTAGCTTCAGCTGTAAAATTTAATCATGGAGGTGGTTTTCCCACACTCTTTCATTTGTTTCTGGGTAAATATGATATGGGATATAAATGAGGGTTTGTGCCTGTTGCAATTGAGAAAATGGGGTAGGTGATCCCAAATTTCAGACCCTGAGGTAGATGGGGATGAAGTTTTCATTTAAATCTAGGTTTTGTGTCTCTTGATGCTTGAGTTGATTCAATTTCATGTTATATTAATTGACTGTAAGGCTCTAAAGAATGCTAAGTACATTTGATGACTTTCTATAATAATAAGCTGTTAATTTAAGCTAGGTTAATAACTACTGTGATTTTACCATCTTGTGAATTAAGAGTTTCATTTCGTTTTGTCTTTAAAATTATAAGATTTACCTTAGTTTAAAATTTTAATTCACTCCTCTATTCTCACGAAAAGCTGATGCCTTCCTTGCTGCTGTGCATCAGCAAGTTCAGGTTAGCAGTTTGGTTTGATCCCGGCACTATCCGTGCCCTCCGTGGCTGTGCATGTTTGGGAGCATCCTCACTGCTCGGGGATGTGTGCGAGCTCCAGTTGCCTCCAGCAGGAGGCTTTCTGCCTGCTCCCAGGTCACTGGCCGGGGATTTAGGTCACCAAACCTTCCAGAGAATACAGGAATAATCTTGTTCCCTTTCTTGTTGTAGCAAAAATTATTTTCCTCATGTATCTTGCTTTATGCTGAAGCAGAAGATTTCATTTTTTTGTGGTTAGCATTGCAAATGACACGTTAATGTTTTTACCTTTAAGAAGCAGGGATGAGTTGGATTTACCAAGGAGCCTAAAGCTGTTCTGTAGAGCCCAGTGATGCAAATTGCCTCACTTGTTCATAACCCTGCAAAGCCTTGCTGTAGCGTTGTGTGCCCAGGACCTCAGACAGGTGAAACAACCTGCATGGCAGGCACAGAAACAAGCAAAGAGGAAAAAGGGCCTTTACCACTTTTAGCTTTATTTTTTTTTTTCTTGTAATCAGTTGTGTGCACCTTGAGAAAATGTACGGGAAACAGTCCTCTTCACAGGGTCCCCTTGAATCGCTTTCTGTTCTTTGCATTGCTGCACAGCAGGGCAGTGTGGCTGGGTGTGCTGTGGGGCAGGCAGAGTGCAGGCACACACCAAGCTGGAAGGCTTTCAGTCCTACAGCATTCCCGTGCAGATCAGCACTGAGAGCCGTGGTGCTTCTTGCCTGCGTTGGGTCAGACACCTGGTAGCAGAGTTTCCTGCAGCACAAAAGGTTCTTCTGTGAGATTTAAACCACCCCCACCCCGAGTTTGTTTAACAGATCTTCTTATCCCTGCTGTGGCATCTTGCGTGTGCTCGTAAAAGATGTGCTCAGGTCCCAGCAGCTTTCCGTGGAGGAGTGGTACTGGAGTTCTGGTGCTGGAGTTTGGGTTCTTGTGGAATCCTAGGACTTCAACAGGGCAGAAAAGGGGTCAGGCTTAGGTGCTGTGTCAGTGCAGTACCATCTTCTCACAGGATTTCCTTCTTCTTCTGTGAAAGTAAGTGTGGTGTGCTTGGGGTTTTAGTTGCTTGGGTTGGGTTTCATTCGTTTTGGTCGGTTTGTTGCGTTTTTTTTTTGGAAGGAGATACTTGCTTATGTTTGTTTTACTCATTGAAGTTTGTTGCAAAACATTTTGTGTGGTAAGGGAGCTTTTATCTGAACATTTATTGTCCAAACCTTTCTGAAAGTTTAGTAGAGACTAACAGAGCTTGTGTTTTTGAACAATTCATCTAGGAGCAGTAGGGATGTAAAACCAAGATAATACAATTCTGGTTTCAACTGTATATAAAAGTAATGTATTAAAAATGTCATAGATGTACTTCAGGTTTTTTTGCTATGCAATTTCCATTAATATCCAAGTATTCCAAGTATCAAATGATCCACGAAAGAAAAAGCCCTTTCATTTAAGGCTGTAGTCTGTATGGTTTCTGTGTGTTGTAAGAAAACGTGTCCCTTACATTTCAGAACTGTACTTGTTGTTGGTCTCATCCTAAAGCAGTGCTGCTGGTGGCTTTTGCAATTCTTTATCTCAGTTCTTATGAATTATCTCTCTGACTGTTCTCATCTTCCAGATTTATGTTGCAGTTGTCAACCTGGTGATTTTTGCTGTTTGCTATCTCTTTCAGGTTTTAAGAAAAAAGGAAAAAATATAATCTGTATGTTGTATTAGTTAGGTTATGATAGCCGTGGACCTCGGTGACATCAGAGGATCAGGCAGTAAAAATGACAGGTGAAGTTGTGCACAGAACCATGCTAAAGCAGTGGACTGAAATTCAGCTCTATCTGCTTCAGAGCAGGCAGAGTTACCTCGAGTAACTGACACGTGATTCTTCCTCATTGCTTGCCATAGCAGGAAATTTATTAAGCAGTTTAATCCTGATACCACAGTTAATACATAGGAAAAGAATAAAAATGTTCCAAATAAAAATAGCCAGTTAACATCATTTGCCCTCCATTCCCCCAATATTAACTTTGAGCTGTGTCCCAAAAGCTCCAGCTGGTAATTAGATTCTCGTGCAGATCCTCGTGCAGAAGTGGAAGCTTTGACTTGCAAATGCCACAAGTGGTACGTGGTGCTTCGGGCATGCTCTGGTGTAACCTGCTCCTGATTTCAAAGGCACGACTGACTGGCAGTTCCTTCAGGTGACTGTAGGCAGCTCAGGCTGCTGGGAAAAAGCAAGATAGGCTGCGTAAAGTGATCTTCATTAGCAGCACACAGCTAGGGGAACAAGGGCGGAGGGAAGGGGCCAGGAGACAAGTGAAATGGAATTCAGGACTTTTATTCTACTAGCCACATAGGGCTCCATTCTTTTTACAATAAATGAGCTAATTAGAAGCTGTGTGTACACCGTGGGAGAATGGAGAAGAGTGAAAGAGCTGAGATTTCACTTCAGTGTTGAGTTCATGTAATCTCAGTACAACACCAGTATTCTGTGGAATTTAAATGCTTGATTGAACTTAGCTGAGTGAAATGGTTAGGAGTTAGCTGTATCAGATGTGGTCCAAATGGGACAGCTAATCGTCAGGCTCAAAGTTCTGCAGTGATCTAAGTGTAAAAAAGCACCAGAAAATAGTTTTGTGTTGGCAGGCATTTGCAATATGCATAGGTGTGGTGATCTCTGCTGTGTTTTGCTGCTGTAGCTGGCTTGAGAAAACTTCTGGGTGGTGCCAGCCAAGCGTTGCAGCCCTGGTGTCAGGAAGCAGGGCGTGCCAGCATCTCTGCGCTCAGCATCCCCAGGTGGTGTGTTGGCTCTGCGGGCAGTGGTCAGCCAGCAGACATCAACTCCCTGTTTTCCTTCTGACCTGATCTGAAGACAGACCCAAGGTCAGTCTCACCTGAGAGCATCAAGAACTTTCAGCTTCCCACTGGTAGCCAGTGTCTGCGGGACCAGACCCAGCATGGTGCGCATTGCAGTTCTCCCATGGAGGAAGGCAGACGTACCACCATCAACCACTGGGTTGCTTAAAAGCAGGCAGTTGTTCATATGGGGATATTGCAACTCCCAGTCTTCCATAGAACAGGCATATTTGCATACTTCCTAGTTCCCTCCTTATTCCAAAAATAGATCTATATTTTATATTATTCTCCACTTAACTTAATTTGAACTTTTATTTTGCTTACATAGTAATGAAATCAGTTTACATAATAATTCTCTTGTTCCCTTGACAGTCCTTATTGCCTAGACATGCTGTTCTTTGTTACCTTACATGAACCATTAATTGGAATCTGATGTTCTTGGCAGGAGTACAGTCACAAATGACAGTGTCATACATCTGTGCTTACTGTGGGAGTGTCTCAATTTTAAAATGTGAGCTGAATCTCCAAATAAAGTCAGTCTTAGAAAATGGTTTTGGATATAGTTTGTTGTTGCAATATTCAGGAAAATAAACAGTTATTTGAAAATGAATTTTCCCAAAACATCACTAGGGATCTCATTTTAGATGCCTAGGTGTTAGTATTTTCTAGATTATCCTCTCCGCTGCGAGCACATCCAGCACTGAGTGCCACAGGGTGCTGATCCACGGCCAGGCCTCCAGCACAGAGCAATGATGGAACCAGACAGCTACAGCTGCACCAGTGTTCAGACCTTTACGCCTCAGCTAACTCCAAAACAACACCATGGGTATTGCTGAAAACAAGCCATTAGTTGTCTATTTGCAAAATACTGGGAAGTTTCCTCCTTACACGGAAGAAAATTCCTTAATGGCAGGGGATTCATACCAACATGTGGCAGTGCAAGGCTTCCCCAGCAGGGTTTGACGTGGTGGACAGTGGCAATGTCTGTGCTCCAGACCCATCACCTTCTGTGCAGGGAGGCATGGGTCTCAGTCTTCAAGAGAATCCTTAGATGTCTTGGTTTTGGAAACCACCAAGGCAGACCTGATGGAGTGGTGCCTACCAAGATAGTCGCAAGTGCCTCAGACATCAGATGTCGCAGGGGATGCTGAAGCTTTTCTTTTTATTTAAGGTCTTTTTTTAATCCAATGCTGTTCTCAGAAGAAGGAATTTTGCCATCCCTCCCACTTGGTCACCCTCTCTGCCATGCTAGCCTCTCCGTGCCGCAAGCCCACCCATCAGTGGCTTGCTTTGTGTCCTTGACAGGCTGAGCACTGTCACCCTCTCTCCAAAGGCCTGTTCAAGGTGCTTGCACGGGAGAAATATAGCTGCTATTCACACAGTGACTTCAGTGCCCATAAAATCTAAGAATCTGTAGATGAAACCGGGAGCTGACACCATGTGGAATTGCTAGGACTGAGAGAGTACCAGAATGAGCTTGTGGATTCCTTCTGGAGAAGCTGAACTTGTATTTTTGGGGGAGCAGGGCTGGGGGATGCTCCCCCCGTTGCTGCCTGCCCGGGCAGCCAGCTCCTCTGGAGCGGTCCATGCTGGAGCCCTGGGCCTGCTCGCACGCAGTGGTTGTGAGGCAGCACGGACACAACATCTGCACAGTGCTCCAGTGCTTGTATGAGACATCTGAAGGGCATCCAGGCTCGGTCATCACACCTGGTGTTAGGCCTCGTTTGTTTTAAGAAAATGCAAAAAAAGTGCACACGCCATGCCAGTGCTGCCTTCAGAGGATGTTTGCCATTGTTTTTTTCACTGGGCATTCATCTTTCTAGCATCTGTCTTGGATTGACCGCCTAAGAAAAGCCATTTACAAACAGAATTGAAGGGAAGTACACTTAAAAGCCAAATAGGGGTTGTTTGTGTAAAGCAGCCGATGGATAGTTGGCAACATACCAAAAGGTCCAGACACTAATCTAATTGTTTACAGCTCATGGAGAGATTAATCCACAAGATTGGATGCCCTCATTTCCTTTACGCATTACAATGAATGTGTGAGGTGCCAAACCCCATGGGGCAGCAGCAAGAAGAAAAATGGCTCCAGCTCCGCACAGTTATTGTTTCAAGTTCAGAAATGTATTGATTCTCTTTGGTTTTTGATAAGAACATAAAAGCAAAGTGCCCTGCTTAAAATCAGAGTATTCTTGTTCCTAGCCTCAGTGTAACAAAATTATGCTATCTTATTTTAATGTAATATGCAAAGTGCAGATCAAACATATTAAATAAAATATACCAAATATCCAGTGAAAACTGACAGAATGTGTTCGCTGCATCGCGTTGGCCTGGCTTGCAAGGGCACTGAGAACTGCATGTGCTTTGCATCTCTGAAGGGTAGGCACATGCAGAAGTCCAGGCTGGTTAGCTCTGAAAGTCATGGCTGCTGTAAGATGCCATACATTGGGACAGAATAAGCTATGCAAAGGGGGAAAAAAACGGTATTGCCTGGGCGACCGGTGAGAACAAGACAAACACTGCTGAGTGGCTATTGCAGGGGGTATTTCTGTGAAACAGGCTCTCTCTGGACTGAAAGTGCAAACAGTGCTATGGGTTTATATGCACTTTGAAGTGGCAGTGATTCAGTGAGATTACAGCCCAGGTAGTGTGCAGGACCCTGCCTCCCCCCATCCCCACAGCACTTCTGCTGTTGATGCAGAAGAAACACAGAGCTCAGCCATGCCAGAGCATGCAGCCCTATCTGCCAGGAGCAGAGGGCAGCGTGCTCGGCCTTCCAGAAAAACATTGTTTGCTCCCAGTGGTACCAGTTACAGTGCTGGTGCTTCTGGAAGGAGCCACCCTCCTACGAACAAGAAGAATGACCATGACCAGGACATAGCCAAAATGGCCAGGAGAAAGATGAGGGAAAGCTACCTGGAGACCAGATGAGTACAGCCTTTGCCTTGCAAACCCATTAACCTCTGCCTGGCTAATCTGGAAAAGTTTTCATGAGTCAAGTTCAGCGTGTGTATGTGTTTGTGAGCAGTAGGCCTGTGGTCTGTTTACTAGTTGTCATGATGTTTTCTGATGAAATTTTGCTACAGTTGCAATGGATTTTCAAAAAACTAATGGGACTGAGATATATTTATTCAGATGTTGCAATAGCTGGCACATTTACAGGAAGAAAATTAATATCCTGAACTAGTCTTTGCAGTGTTTCTAATTCCTTGACTAAGCACATCCTCATATATCATTTTACTTTACCAGCTTTTGGGAAGAAGAGAATGTTTTGCTAGTCAGGACTTGTTTTGACTTGGTACTGACTGATATTATGAAAAACTATGTTGCCTGAAAGTCTGAATCTGACAAAAGTTTAGTTTTAAATGGGCTGCTTTTATGAGGTCATGTGTAGACTCATTGCTCCTGAATCAAGATCATAAATGTATAATTTTAGTAATATACAGCAAGAATAAACATTTGCATTTCCTTGGAGAAACTTTTCTCTGTTGCATAGTTCAGCTATTTCGGCCGTAATATGGAGGGTGCATTTCAAGAATTGTGTGTTGCTTAAAATACCACACTTTTCAAGGAAAGGTACTGAAGAAATAGTCCAAGTAATTACTTTTTCTCCTAAAGCAGTACTTTTCCAAAGATAGATAGTGACAGTACCAAGCACAGCCCCAAGCCAGAACTTCTGCAGTGCAAGAACAGTCTGGCTGTTGAGCTGAAACCTGGTAACCGCTGTACAGGAAAGCTGAATGAGGGAACCATGAGAAATAACTGTATAGCATCATTTCAGTTCCCAATAACTTTTTGGATTTTGGATGTCTCATGGAATAGTCAGCACAGGAGGGTCTTGATAAAAGCTTACCCACAGATGGCACTCCAGTCCGTCACTGCTGGTCTTCCTTCCACAGGGAGTGGAGCGCATCGACCTGCCCGGGCTCCGGAGCCTGCGCACTGCCCGGAACCTGCTGCAGGGCATGGTGCTGACCATCGAGCCAGGCATCTACTTCATCGACCACCTCTTGGACCAAGCCCTCCATGATCCTGCGCAGTCCTGCTTCATCAACAACGATGTCCTGCAGCGGTTCAGAGGATTCGGTGGGGTGAGTAGCGTTTAACAGGATGGTTTTCTCAAACTGGTTTTCTGTTTGTCTTTGCTATGTATGTGAGAAGTAGTCTTCTGGAAGTTGTATTGTATGGGGGGCTGTTCCTGAAACAGCAGACAAACAGGCCTTTTTTGTTATTTTTAAATGCAGTTTTATAGTTGTGATATCTAATTAACAAGAGACCTGTATTTTTCCATTGATTGAAATACATTCTGTCAACACTGTACAGTTACGTGCCCGGTAGGTGTTTTGTCTAATCTGGGAAATGTGCACGTTATGAAGTAAGAGGCTGTGATTCACATTGCAGAGCTAGCTTCCTCGACAGCAGCAATGGTGGGGTGCTCCCTTGCAGGGCCAGAGAGCCTTACGCTGTTCAAGTCAGGGAGGCATTAGAGAAAAACAGCAATAATTGCTGTTGGTGCATTATTGCCAGAATGGCCTGAGACTGATGAATTCAAAACCTCTGCTGTTTTCCAGAGGAATGACTAATGGTCTCCATGAGCTCTTGTGCTCGAGGTATTGCATTGCAGGGCTTAGGTAGCAGCGTGCGCACAGAAGAGGTTGGCTGACTCCGGTTAGCAGCGATCTGAACGAGCATTTCAACTCGGACAGCTGCTGTGTGAATAGAGGGGCCTTGTTTCTCCATGCTCTCTGGGGCATTTCCCATTCAAAACCACCACCCTAGCAGAATGTGTAGCAGTCTCAGTGGCTTCCAGTAGGTTTTCATTTCAGCAGAGCGAGCGTTTGAAGGGTGCCGCATTGTTCTCTGAGCTTCTGTGTCCATGCACAGAGAAGATAAAGCAGGCAGCTGTAATGCCCCATCCTTCTCTTGGCTTTTCTGCTAAGTCTCAACACAGCTAACAATCACTGGCAACGGTGGTGATTTTCTGGTATGAGAAGTCACTCATTAGGGATTGTCTGCTGCTGCCATCAACTAATTTATCACTGTATGCCAGCCATGAGAGGGTAATTACTGTACCGCTCTTGATCTGAGCTGGCTTTGAACCACCAGCCCAGACCGAAACATTATGTGTGCCATTACCAGCTGAGGGAGTGAGCTGGGGCCTGGAAGCTTACTATCTGGTGTGTGCATCTTATCAAGAAACCCGGGACTTTACCCTCTCTGCTATTTAATTCACTGCTGAGGTTTGGGACGTTATCTGTCTCTGTGTTGTTTCTTTATCGAGACTTGCCTGCCAGCCAAGTGAGATACTGATGAATGAAAGGCAGTTAACTCTGCGTTTTCTAACTTGGAACGCGTTGTATATGGCACCACACGCTGAAACATACTCTAGAGGAACGCTGTAGTGCACTTGTGAAGCTTAACACCACAACAAAACCAGGTTTAACCATGTCCACCTATTTTGCAAACACTGTGGGAGGTTTCGGGTTGATTGATTCCTGGTGAGCCTTCTCTGGAAATGTTCTGTGAAGCACATGGTTTCCCATGGTTTGTTGTGAATGCCCACTCGAGCTCTGCTGGTTTGAGGCATGCGCGTGGCTCACCTGTGTGTGTTTTCTTGCAGCAGGAATGGCAGCACAGGGTCTCTACATCGGTATGAGCTGCTCCAGAGATTCCAAACTTTCTCCCCTGTTTTTGCATAGCTTCCTGTAACAATGACTTGTAAGGAGAGCTAGCCAACAAACTTTGCTAGAAGGGGGAGCTGCCCAAAAACGATTGAGCAAAAATCTAAATCTGCGATCCCCCTGTGAACAATACATTTTACTTAGAGAGAGAAGAAATAATACACACATACCCTGAGCCAGATGTTGTCACTTGATTTTGTCCAGGAGAAGAATGGAAATAAAATCTGAGACAGAAATACGTCCGAATATTTCTGAATTCTACACAAAAGCTGAACCGTAATGCAATCAAAATGCAATTTCTGCTGTTTGGAGTGCTCAGTTATGCACATGCACGTTCATTTTAGCTTATCCAGAATGAGTATATCTCTCAAGCATACGTAATAAAACTTTCTCGCTACATGATTAAAAAAGATCTCACGAGGCTCAATGTTGTTACTAACATACAGTGGTATGGGGATTAGTGCTGTGATCAGTTCTAGCCAAAGAGCTTGCTACAGCCACGTCCGATCTTCCTTTAAATTTAGAAGAAAAAAGCATTCTAAAAAGGGAAATAACTAGTCTGCTTTCCTCTGCAGAGCTCTGCACTAATTAAAGCGTTCTTCATTTGGTTTGATTTAGTTCACTTCAAAAATGAACTTACATTAAGCAAGGTATCACCACTGTGGTTCTGAGTAAGACTGTCCACACGGGGATTTGTGGAGTTTAATGAATTCACCTGGTGTTCATATCTTTTTTGGTTTGGGATAATTTTTCTGAATGTGACAAGTCTCTGCACTGAGAGCAGAAGCCCTCTTGGAGTGCCAAAAGGCAAAAGACTGCAGCCGTTTATTGTGATTCATGCTACCCAGTGTTAGCTGTGAGGAGATCATGAAAGCTTCAAAAGCAAGAAAGAATGGAGAAAGCCTCAGTTCCTGGGCTTACGGTGAACGTGTGTTGCAGAATGGAATAGCTTACTACGCAATACACGCTGTAGTGCTCATCTGCTTTTTAACATCTCACATGCAGCAGTAATAACGCTACTCAACGTATTTTGGAAAGGTTTTCACAGAAAAGCAGTTGTCCTAATGAAATACATGGCTTTCTTTAAAGTCTTGAGTAGGAATAGTTGTAGGCAGCCCAAAAACAGTGACTAGTTGCTCACAAACCTTCTCTAACCCTTTTCTCTTAAGTTGTCTAATCAACATAATTAGGTTAAACTAAGAGCAATTGTTACTAACCTGTATTTAGCTTACAGTTTATTGGTTCTATTTGAGACTTGATGAAGGGAATGTGTGCCTGAAGCTTCTTTTTCCAGCCATGTCAGCTGATCTAATAAAATGCATGGCCTCACCCTACAAATCTTGATCCTCTTTCATAGAATGTTTATATGTAGACCTTTAAAGTAAAGTGTGCCTGACATGAGAACTTGATTTTGAGTAAGAGGAAGGAGACTGGCAGCATGGGATAGAAAGAGTCCCTGCATAGCACAGAGCCCATTAGCCCCTGTAGGAAACTTCTTGATGTTACCACTTTGTATAATGTGGGAACAGAAAAAGTGCCAGGTGTTTCCCCAGTCCTGCAACATACCCACCTCTCCCTGATTTTGACATAAGGATGGGCCTGTTTCCTAGTCGCTCCCATGGAGTATGGAAGCTGAGCTCTGCTTGTGATGTTTGCTGTGTTAAAAATTATTGGTGAGTTGATGGCTGAGTCAAAATAAGTTCTCTGTCTGCATGCATCTGTCTGTTAGGAAAGCAGCTGTAAAAACTGATGCATGGCTGCTCCGGTTAGCCAGAAGTACATGTGCTGATTTACCTGTGTGGCACACGTGTGGCACACATCCCGTTGTCCTTTTCCATAGGTTTCCCGCTCCAGGATCTTGTAGCAATTGTGTTGCTGCTGTTGCTGTAGTCAAACAAATGGTTGATAGATTGAAAATGGGAGACATGTCACCAGTGGTCTTTTTAATCACATCTGGGATCTGTCATCGTGAAAATCAGGACTATTTAATTGGCCAAAATTGTTTTTTGACTCTCAAAAGCCTTTTTATATATCATCATCCAAAATAAATGAATGAGTGCTACAACCCCCTTCGCTTGGAAGATAACACAAGAGGCTCTGGGGAGCATGACTGTATCAGTTAGTCAGGACAAAGTGCGAGGCTGTATACATAGCTGACAGCAGCCTGGTGTTAACTCCTGTGCTGCCCTCGGCTATGCCCGCACAGCCCTGCTTTGGGACAGGCTTGGGTTCATTGAGTCAAGCCACATGATGGTCTGCTGCTGGCGCTAGGCAGCTGTGCAATCAAATCTGTCTAAATAGATCGTGTCGCTACCCTTTATAAGAAAAAGGCATTTTAGGGTCCTGACGTCCCTGGCCACTTGGCCTTTAGGAATGCTTTGTGAAATTGCCACCCCACACCAGAAGAGCAAAGTGCAGGGGGAATGCTTGTAGGGAGCCCCTGGGCGCTGCGGGTGCAGCAACAGCCCCCACCTCTGCTCGCTGCTCCTTTAAGCTGCGTCCCATTCCAAGACACGTTGTAGCCCTGAACCCAGCAGCACTGTGGAACAAAGAGCCTGAAAACAGGGGCAGCTCTGAGAGCAAGTTTCATAACAACTGTCCCCTGCTGGGAAAGGCAGTCCCACATCTGCGAGCCCTGCTAGCCAGAGCCAGCATCTTTTGTCCACTTGGACAGAAGACCAAGTGCCAGTCTCTCCTGTAGAGAAGGTTTTGCAGGTCCTCCGAAGCTGCTGCTCGCTGCTCCTGAGTTTAAGCTCAGTGTGAAGCACAGAGAATGTGGGGAAAAAAAAAAAAAAAAAAAAAAAGAGGATGCAAACATTTTTTCCCCTCATGAGAACCTGTGTAACATGCACTAAGCATGGGAAGTCTATCTCCTCTGTCATGGCAAGCACACACCTCAATTTAGATTCATGCAGGCAGAGGGGTGGATCCTGGAGAAGAGCTGGAGCTCTGCTGGGAGCAGTGGTGAGGCTCTGCGGGAGTGGCGGTGCTGGCTGCTGCCCTCTGCAGCAATCTCTGGGCGCTGTGTGTGGCACTCCGATCTCACTGGCCTCCTCTGTTTGCTCACTCCCAGTTTTCAGGCATGGACGGCTCAAGCATCCCCTGTGCTTTGCTCATTCAGGGTCTTTCGCCTTCCACCTCTGCCAGAATCCTTCTTCCTTTACTCCTAAGCCAGCTCCCATCTCTCTTTGTCCTATTTGCCTCTTACAGAGTTGAGGCAATTCCAGGCTCCAGCTGTTCCAAACTTTACCTTCACAGCCATTACTTGTCAATCCCAGCTTACCTCCTCACTGTATCTTGCTCTCCCTGGCTCCTTTCCTCACTCTAGCTCCATGTTTGAGCTCATTCCCCGCCCTGATGTTCTCCTGTGGCGTACACAGGGCACAGCACTGACAGACATTGCCCTACAGGCTCCTCCCTGTGACAGCCTGGCTTGTGGCTGCTCTGCTCTCCAGGCAGTCACTCTCCTTAGGAGCGCCAAAGTCCTGCTTGAAAGCATGAAATAATGAACTGGAAAATTAGGAAAAAAATGTTTTTTTTCCGCTAATCTTAGTTGCTAAGCAGATGAATTGGGACTGAAATGTCTGTGTAGCAGATCCAGTGGGGACTTTCAGCTCAAAGAGCTGAAGCTCTGTGCAGCTGGAGGTGCGCAGGCAGGGATGCGACCAAAGGCAGCATGTGGTTCCAGCGGTGGCCAGTGTGCCTTGTCCGGGTTACTTTGGCACTTACATTGTTTCTGTCCGCATCAAAGCTGTACCCAAGTCCATGTCCCCTGGTGGAATGGGGTGTCTGGGCTTCCACCACAAACTGCAGCTGCGAACCCAGCAGCGCGCTGCTATGAGGGGCAGCAAGACAGGTGCTGTTTTTCACTCAGCTGGCAAAATCTGAAGCAATGAATCAAAAGCCCACCCTGGTAAAACCTGCTGAAGTGCACAGACCTGTTCGCCATGCCGCTGGTTCCCCTTGTGCAGCCCAGCGTGGGCCTTTCAGACACACCGGGTGCAGAGAGCCTCGCAGCTTCCAAATGTACAGCTGTCCAAATCCAGTGTGTGGACTCGGTGGAGTTTATTTAATCCTGCTTCATAATACACTTAACTCGATACCAGCTAAAAGAAATAATCTGGCAAAGACATCATTAAACAGTTTAATAAGGACTGGATGACTCATTCTGTGTGAACAAATGGATCATTTTGCAATCAGAAGTACAAATGTTAACCAGCTTTATTTTTAGCTGAAAATGTCAAGAGGTCAGAAACAATTAAAACAACTGTAAGGTGGGAGTCCCCAGAGTTTGTGTTCTCTGGGATTTACACTTTACTAAAATGGCTTTTATTGCCGCTTAGCGACTTACTAACATTTTTCTGATAAGATAACAGGAAAAGACTATGTAGGCATATTTACTGGTAAGAGGAGATTAGAATCAAACAGAAATGGAACATATTTTTCATTTTAACAGAGCAAGAGCTGGAAAACTGAGAGGATCTGCTTTTTCATTGCATGATTTAAAATGCAATGACTGCATTTCAAAAGGAATGTCTGACCTGCCTAGGATTTTCTCATTGGCTCAAAATTCAGTGTTTTGAGTATCAGCTACAACCCTCTTCATGCTGCAGTTCCTCCTTTGAAAGTTTACTGTATTGAGAGAAGAGAGAATGGGATTTCTAAGTGCAGAGTAGTTCACTGCAGCTCAGCAACGGGCACATTAGGTGTCAGTAGGCACTGCTGTTCAGCTGTCCCTACAAGCTGGGCACTACCAAGGTCGGAGGCAAATTCTGGGGGCAATGTCCCTTTTTCTGCTCCTGATTGTCAGAGGGTGGGGGTGCATTGGCCCCAAGCAGTTACGTGGCGTGAGCTCACTGCTGCAGAACCTCAGAGGCACCTCCTGTGTCACCTCTAGCAGAGCTGCTCTGCGGGGCACTGTGCAGCCTGGGCCATCCCTGGGGGTGGCAGGAGCCCAAGGGGGCTCGGTGCTACAGAGCCCTGTGGCGGGGATGGGAAGTTGTTGTGCTTGTGTTAGGTTCTGGTCTTGTGTCAACAACTCAGATGGAAAAGCACCGTGTGCACCCACCACCGTTGCTGCTGATGTGCTTCTCGTCTCCAGCTGGAATTCCCTGTTGGTAACTGCGTGTTCTCTGTAACAGGTCCGCATCGAAGATGACATTGCAGTGACAGCCGACGGAATGGAGCTGCTAACGTGTGTCCCACGTACAGTTGAAGAAATAGAGGCTTTCATGGCAGAAGGCCAAAGCAGTGCCAAGTCATTTGGCTCCCTGTCCAGCCAAGAGCAGTAAACTTCAGGGTGATACTTAATGTGTCGTGCTAATCAGTCACCGTTCTGATTTAATGCTGCAGCATATAAAACAACATGCATCCAATTCTTAGTAGTGAGAGGAGCAGGCAGGCTATTAGCTAGAATGATTCAGTAATTAAAAATGAATGTAGAAGGCTTCAGCACTGGATACCCAGTAACTCAAATGTTTCTGCTTGCAGCCAGCAGTTTACATGGCAAGTGCCACCTGCATAACCCTGCTGCGTTATCGGTGGGGCTCACACTTCTGGCATACCTTTCTGCCAATTAAATCTGAATTTTGATGATGGAGACTCTTTAAAATAAATGGATGATCTGAATGCTGTCAGCAGTTGTAACAATCTAAGTCATTTATTAATCTTCATCGCAAAAATTGCTAAAAAAAGAATCAGCTGTTCTCAGCAGACACAATGACACATATTTTTCTTATGGATCTTATTTCAGTGACAATGGAATAATCAGAGTGAAATTTTTATTAAAATTCATCCTTGGCACCATTTGTGTTTACAACTTCGTGTTCATTCTGTTCTTCTGCTGCCATTTCTGCTTCTTTACCTGACATTTTACCAGTTTGTGCTCTGGGAACTTTGTCCCTTCATTCACCAGATTTTTGTGCTCTGGATAGTGGGTGCATTGATCCTTCACACACAGCCCAGCGCGTATTAGATTTGTCCATCTATTTGTTCCTTAAAACTGTAGATTGCTGTGGTGTTCTCAAGCTTCAAAAACTGCAAGAAGAGGGCATCTTCGTTCGAGGGCTTGGGGTCAGTCAGCAGCATGTGCTCTGCCAAATGACAGAAATCTTTTTAACTGTCCATTGTTAGCTGGTTCAGAATTGAATCATGTAAATTTTATTTGGATCGACCACAAACATATTAACAATGATCATAAAATGACTTTCCATTCATGCAAGATTTAAATTACTTGGAGAATCCTTTCTTTACTGTAGGTGAAGCCTGCAGGAGAATATATGCACTTCTTGCATTGTAAAATACTCCTGGTTGCTCTGCTACATAAAAATATTCTTGCTTACTGAACACATCTTGCTTTCGTCCATTGCTTATGAACACATCAAAACTTCTGCTTAATCTTCAGGCTCTGTTTCACAGTTTGACTGCGAAAAAGCTTCAGAGCATTCCTTCCACCATCCCTAGAGTCACAGAAGTGCCAGAGCCTTTCCGTGTCTCACTGCTGGTCAGGGGAGGCATTCCCCTCATGAAGGGATCAGCTGGCTCACCTGACTCCGCATCCATGTCCTGGAGCTGGCACTGGGCAGCGGGCTCGGGGTGCCTGCAAGCTGCCATCTCAGGGGGGCATGCAGTGCTGCGGCTTTGTGGCCCTCAGCTCTGACTGGCTGTAGGTCTGAAACAGGTCTTTTCGTTGCTCATCCTGCCAACTGCATCGAGCTGTGGGACAAGAACCTGCTCTTCCTTCTATCTGCTTGGTGACCCATTGCCAAATAGGAAACTTCGCATGGTGAAGACCAAGGAATCGCAGTGTGAAGTAATCCAGGGGACTTTGCTCCTTATGTTTAATCCCACTTTGCTAAAAAATGAACCTGTTTGCATTTTTTTAAAGGTTGCTCGACCGTGGTCTGTAGGAGGTAAGTACAGGAGGGGAAGGGATGAAGAGGGTGGGCATGAGGTCAGCAGCTTGGTGTGCAACTGTGCTAATGCTTCCCTTTGTGGTGACCAAAAGGCTCGTGCCCCTGAAGTGCAGAACTTGTGTGAAGGTGCCAGGCTTTGCTTTGGCAGCCGTGTGGATACCGAATGCAGCAACCTGTAAGCCCCGCTCCAGCTTGTCTCCCCCTGAGCCTGGGAGGTTTTTTCAGTGCAGGACTGTGCCTGCGGCCTCAACCTGCTTCCCTCCAAGTCCAAGTACGTCTGCAGCGTGCTCTGAACACACCCGGATCGCTCACTGCTCTGGGCACTCTGAAACCTGCCCTCGCATTGGTTCAATAGCAGTTCTATTTTAAAGTAACACTTAACAGATTTTTAAAAAAAAGAAAAAAAAAGAGTTTTGGAATTGTTTCAACTAAGCTGTAACCCCAGCATAGTTAATAGGCCTTTCCCTGCCTGTGACTCATCTTGGCAGACACTGCTCCGTGCTGCTGCAGAACAGGTCGGGCGATGCGGGGCCGGTGCCGTGCAGGACGGCCGTGCCCCGACACGCGGCTGGGCTGGGTGCCGGCGGTGTGNCTGAGCTCGGCCCCTGGAGAGTTCACCCTTCCTCCCAGCTCTGTTCTGCAATTATGGTAATTTCTACCCACTTAGGCAAAAAGTGAATTAGATTTTTTTTTTTTCAATTAGCATCAGAGGTGGGGGTGTAAGCTTTTTAAAAAGGCAAAATAGTGTTTAATATACTTTGTGTGTGTGTGTGTTGCAGGGGAAATACAGGTTATGACAAACTTTCTTTTTGACTGCATTAGGATTTCTTGGGCTGTTAGCTGTATTTTCCCAAATGCCTTTTCCCCCTGGTGCAAACAGACTCATGTATGCTTGCACCAAAATAACAGAGTGCCTGGTGTTGAGCAGGTTTGGGTGTTTAAAAGGCCCAAGTACTGAACTGAGAGGTCTGAACTCCCTCAGCTCCCCAGGGCTGGATGTGCTCTGGGTTTGTCTCCGTGCAAATGGTGCTGCTGCAGCTGCGCAGTGTGGTTAACAGGGCAGAGCCTCCTGGTGCTCATGGAAGCTGGAGTGGGGAAATTCCTACATTGGTACAGTAGGAAAATGGGAATAAGGCTTGGTGGCGAAATGTAGAGTGCAGTAACACCCTTTCTTATGACAGGCACTCTTCTGTCACAGACGATAGTTGATATTAAAAAAAAAAAATAGACCAAAAGGAAAACCTTAGCTTTTATAGGCCAATACTGACATTTTCTTTGGTGGATGTGTATTTATTCCAACCTTTCCTTAGGAAGAAGAGCAATTATTCCAAGTTCCTTCACTGTGAGAGTACAGTACATGGACACAGCACCTGAGGTATGTTGCTGTCCCAGTGGCAAGAAAGCCTTGCCTCTGATCCCTGGGGATCCAAGGTGGCTGTTGTGGTTGCAAGAACAGCATGAGCCTAACCCACTGAGGACAGATTTAAAATAACAACTTGGAAAAATGGCAGGTCTGTGGCTTCAAATACTGAAGTGACGTGCTGCACACAGTCTCTGTGCAGACAAAGCAAGTGCATAGACTGCTAAGGCAGAAAAGCCATTGTGGAAACAAGTAACTTTTCGTAACTTCGTGGTTTTGTTTGTAAGGAAGCAGGAAGTGGCAGTGGTGCTGTCAGGAGCACCAGGTGGGTAGGTGACCTGCTAGAGCACGAAGAGTTCCTGGGTCTCCATGGGAATCTAGCCCAAACTGTAATTAGCTTCTGATTCTCTTCCACTGAATAGAAATCTAAGTGGACGACATGAACGGAGACTGTTGCACTGATTTCTCAAAGACAGCCACTCAAGATGGTCACCTCTGCATCAAAGGGAAAGAGAAAAGGGACAGGAAAAATAAGGCAAACACTGGAGGCAAAATGTTTTTTATTCATTTCTGATACTTCAATCCTACCTACTTAAGCTGCACCTAGAACCAAAAAAATGCATCTTTGTAAAAAGACTATCATAGTCCAAAACAATCGCTAAAAGACTGCATTGTATTAAAAATTTAAATTCAAAATGAACTTTTAAAGGCTTTATTTTCTAACAGCATCTTCATAGAGATAATATCCGTGTTCTTTTCCTAAGTACAAATACAAGGCAAACAAGCATCCTACAAAATAACCTATGGAACAAAAGGTAGTGTAGGAGGGAAATGAAGACAGTGTAATATTCCACTAGCCAGACACACAGGTTAAATGTAACACAACCATACCATCAAAGAAATACTTAAAAATGAAAATAAATTAAGGTTACAAAGTTCCTGCTTTACTTCCGTTGTTTAAATCCTCAATATAGTACATAAACTGCATTATGGATCATGGCAAAGACTTATCGCTAGCATTTAAAAAACTGCTGCAGAAAAACTTCTATGGAAATAAAACTGAAGATACTCCTTCACACAGCTCTATGATGGCTATAGAAATTCTGCTGAATCAGGTATTCAAACTAGGGCCTTTTATTTCTAAAATCACTGTGGATTTCTGTACAATCTTGGCTGTAAATCTGAACGCCCATGAAAATGGAAATGAGTGTCAGCAAGCAGCGATCCATACACTTTGGCTGTACAGATGCTCTTACCCCTTACTGCTTAGCCAAGCTGTACATTTAGCTCTCCCTGATACCTGTACCCCAGCAAGAATGCAGATTTGCAGAGCATAGGTTTTTGGTAGCATTTTTACATTTTCTGAAACCCAACGTCTTGTTCTCTTAAGGCCCCGGAGTCCCTGTGTGAGCCACATTAACGTGAACACAGGCTTGGAAGGCTTTGTCATTGTGCTGCTTTACCTCTTACACCTGATGCTTCAGACTATCAGACTATCATTTGCCTTTTGGAAGCCAACTGCCTGTAAATATCGTTATAGAATATCACTGTTTTTCTAGAAACATCAGTAAGCATCCCAGCTCGCTATTACTACGCCCTCCCCATTAGCTATAACCGGCTATGAAAGACCTAAGTGCTGTCTTACAGGACTTATAGGTTTATAGTTCACCAGACAGGACAGCAAAGTCTCCCCACGACCTTTGCAGGTTGTAATGTGTAATGGAGCAAACAAAGGGCTTAAATACACTAAAAGGTATTTAAAAGACAATGCACCCAGTTATGAGCTTCTGACGCTACAGTGAGCCATCCCGATGGATTCCTCCCGTTATACAAAATACAAGAAGGTAAGTGTACGTTTCTGTGAAAATGCTATTTCCCTAACCGTAATGAATTTAAATCTGCATTTGTTAGACAAATCTTCTAGAGGAGAAAAATATTTAATGCTTTTAAACAAACACCCTAAGTAGTTTCTGGTTTAATTGTATCAAATCTTCAGTGTTAAACCTAAAAAGAAGATCTCCAAAAAACGATAGTTAAAAGAACACATCTTTTGCTCAGTTACTGCGTGGGTGGCGCAGGCAGGCTGTACCTCAAGAGTCATTTTGTGAGGCTGCGACGGTGACTACTGTGCATTGTTTTCTGGAGTTGTTGTGGTGGTTTCAGTGCCAACAGGTTGCACGTTGTCTGCAAGACTGTGTGCGTGCTCAAGGAACAAGTCTTTCAGTACGCTCAGCTCCTTAGTCAGGAGCTTAATTTTTGCCTCTAAACGTTCATTTTCTTCTTTGAGCTGGGTGACCCTTTGCAGCGTGTCTTGTGCCTTCTGCTTGCTTTTTAACCGGCTCTTTTTCACTGCCATGTTGTTTCGCTCTCTGCGCTGACGATACTCATCACTGTTTCTATCCACAAAGGAATTTTTCTTCCCCTGTTTGCTCGGAGGCACAGCTTTGCCTCCACCACCAGGACTAACGGGAACCAGCTGGGGAACCTGCTGCAAACCACTGGTGTGCGCTTGGGTGTGAATCACGCTTACTCCGTTCGCATCTGTAGCGGTGTTCTGTTGGGGTGTCTTGCTCATTTGGACAGGCTCTTCTTTGACACAACAGAATATTAGAAGACTGACAACTGTTTTCTAGAACGTGTTTCCAGCGGGTCTTCACATGGATTAAGGGTAAGGTGAACCTAGTAAAAAAAGAAAAAAAATGTTATTAAAGGTGCTGGGTTCAGCCACAGTCTTACACATCACGCTTTGGCATAAGGTCCTCATGGTACATCTGGCAGCAACACACCGAAACTATGCTGGGAGTGGAAAAGCTGCCAACTGCTGGGACATTTCAGAAGCCTCCTGAACATATTTGGATTGGAAGGGACTGTTACTGGGTCATCTAGTCAAGCTGGTTGCATTGTTCACTGGATTTACTCAGTTATTCCAAAGCCAACCCTGATGGGTGTCTAGCCTAGCCTCAAAAAATCTCCAGTTTCACAACCTCTGCCTTGGCAACTGGTTCCACTGTCTAACTTTTCCTCCAGTTATATAATTTTCTTAATTTTTAGACTGAATTCTTCCTTCTGGAGCTTAAACCTATTAACAGCCTGACTCTTGACCAACAGGAGTACTTGATCCTTGTCCTCTTCAGACCATCCCTCTGGGTGTATGCACAGATGCATTCCTCATTGGTCTTGTTTTTCTCTGGAGTGAGTGTGCTCAGATTACCCACCTTCCTTGAACATCTCACAGCACCTTCTACCACTTTTACCAGCTCTAAGATTGTTGTACTAGTTTCTGAAGATGGTGCCCAAACTGATGACTGTTATAAGGTCTCACTAGTACTCAGTGGTAGAAAGTAACCTATGGGAAGAGGTAGTGTGCTGTGAACGCTGTGACTGAAGGACATCAAAGGAACCCCTTCAGCCACAAACACAGTAAGACCAGCTAAGCCTTTAACAGTCCTGTAAGAGCAGGTGGGACAGGAAAGCAGGGTGATGGCAGTGTGAAAATCGCTGCACTTGAAGACAGGGGACTGTTACCTGCCGCAGGGAGATGTGGGCTACAGCTGACCGGCCCGCAGAATGCCTTTCTCTGCTGCAGACCTTGCAGCAGTCACTGTCCACGCTCCTCCCTGGCAGGCTGCAGGCAGAGCAGCCTGACCAGCAGACACCCTCCCACCTGAGGCTCTCAGCCTGCTGCTCACCCTGCTGGTGGTACAGGGATCACAGCTGCCACAGGGACTCAGCAGCCCCACCTGTCCCCAGGAGGTCCCACTGGGAAAGAGAGCAGCTGAGGTTAGGGGTGGGCAACATGAGCTGCCCAGGATGCGCAGCGCCAGCCCAGGCCTCACATCTGCACAGCACAGGACGGCTGCAGCTCTGCGTCCCATGGTGAAAGGCCATGGGGAGGTGGTGGGGAGGTGTTTGTACAGGAGCCACTGCGCGGCACTGCCGGTCCTCGGGCTTGTCAGCTGCTTACTGCTCCTGTTTGTTTGTTGCAGCTCAGCAGACGGAGTTGCTAGTTTACCTTCTGCTAGGTTATCATTAACAAGGTTAAAACATTACTGTCCTCATCAGTTGCAAGTTTTCTTTCATAATCTGAGGGAGCCAGAACTAGATGCAGAGTGTGGCTCAGTAAAATTCACAGACAAGCCTAGAAAGTTTGGCTTGAATGCTATTAAAAATGAACATTCTGTCACCAAGAAGTCTTCTCATTTAAAACAAGTGAAGATGTGTGAACATACCCACACCCCTCCTCTCAAGAAATCGTTTCATTTTCATATTTCAGGGAGAAGGATGTCAGGAGCGATGTCAGCTCTGACATCGGCATGGCTAAACCTGTGTACGTATATGCCTAACCCTTGTATTGAGTATTTCCTGATTTCAGCTCTGAAAGCAACTTTTGCAAGCCACATTTAAGACTTAAGATTCTGACTGAATAAGCAGTTCATCAGCAGTTGAACTGAATATACACAGCTAACACGATGTCACTGTGCTCAAATACCAGATTTGCAAGGTCAGTCACAGTAACTGCATGCCTGATTGCCCGGATCTTTTTAAAGTCGATGCAACTACATGCTTTTCTGGCTTTGTCTCAGCTGTATTTCTACATACAGGATTTCTGTAGCCCTCAAGTAGTGCGTAGCTCTGCTAGCTTGCCTCCGACACCTGAAATTTTTCACAGATTTTTGGCATGTTTTTAGGCAGACAGCATCATCTCCTGTCCCCTCCATTTCGACATAGTGCTCGCTGACTTCACCTGGACAGCTCAGCCAAGCAGTGCACGTGAGAAGCACCACTTTCACCAGCTGCTTTGTGCTTGGTACTGCAGAGGAAGGGGCAACTCCTGCCCTGAAGGCACCGCACCCGACGTCTGACAAGTTTCTTCACATCACCAGGTTCCACTTGCTATTTCTCTCTGTGCTATCGAAACTATTTAATATTGCTCTAACGTATGCTTAAGATCTCTGTCAGACTCCCCTGCTGTTCAAAAGAACAAATGATTTGTTCCATTAAACTAAAATTTAATGGAATATTTAATTTCTTGGTTGTGCAGGACACGGATCTAAGCAAAGAACCAAAGCGGCACATCTCTCAAGCCAGTGTTCTAGCCTTGATGTACAGGGTGCTTTGGAACAGACCTTCCTCAAGTCCTTCTCACTAGAGCTGATGTCTTTTGTGTCAGGTAACTCTTTCTTCAGTGAGACAAACTCTCATTTGGCCTGATGACCAATCAAAGCACTTACCTGAGAGATGTGACACCCAGATGCCCATCCTGCTCCAACCAATATTTAGGCAAAGCAAGCAGCACTAACTGTGGTGCATCACAGACAACCCTTGAGTGATAACAAGGCTCAAAACTTATGCCCCCCCCCCCCCCCCCCCA
>VXAV01001233.1:337461-352393 GCA_013399715.1 Alectura lathami
CGGGCGGGCGACGCCGCCTCCTGCCAGCCCCCCGGCTGAGGGGACGAGCTGGGGTGACGGCGGATCCCTAGGTTGGTCCCACTGGTTGTCATCAGACCCCACTGATCATGGGTTAGTTTTGCTTTGCAAACATCTGGGAAAGAAAAATAAAAATTAAACAGGTTAGGAAGCTTCTACGTGGTGGAGTTAAACACCAGAGAAGGATTATGCACAGCTCTGTCGGTAAATATCTGCTGTTATAAAATACATCACTTCTTGTAGAGGACAATTTTGGGCCCTTAGTGCTTTCCAGGCAGCCTGGCTCACGCCTGCTGAGCTCTGACCAAAGGAGTGCTCTGTAACAGAAGTGTTCGCGTCTCTGAAGTTCCGTGTGTCGGAAGCACTCCGTCGCTCTTCCAGTGTAGGAAATGCTTCGGTACTTGGGTGTATTTGCAATGACAGTTCTGAAAACCATCAGTTTGTAAGATAAGCGAGTGTAGGTGAGCGTACAGTGAACAGTGTGGAAAAAGTAGTTGGTGTTTAAACACAGAGCAAAAGCTCAGTCTGTATGGTGCCCAGCGTAGCCCATAGACCTGCTGTAGATGTTTTATGTCTGCAAAAGCAGGGAGAAAAATGGGATCTGTTGCAGAGCTTGGTGATGTAGGTGCTTGCATTCGCCATTTTTATGGCTGCCTGATGTTGTGTGGGTGTTTTTGTTGTTGTTTTTATAAAGCCCTGTGGAAAATAAACCACATTTGCAGAAGAATTCTGAGGATTAGTCTGGGCAAACAGCTTTACTCAGCTCATTACAATGAAGATACTGTTTTCTTGTCAATCATCAAGTATTTACTTTAGTATCTCAAATGTTTTTCTGTTTCCCAGTTGAAATGGTTCTGTTTTCTCTGGCAATGACTCATCCATCTGTAACTAGAGCAAAAACTCCAGGTAAGCTTTAAATGTTATCCTATACTTAAAATACTTAAGTGTGTGTTCTTAAAGTGCTTTCCTAGAATTTCAGAGCACTTTGTCACCCTTCATTCATTAATCCTCATCAAAGAAAGATGAAAAAAATACAGACAAACCCATTCTCATACAGTCTGCTTATTTAAAACATTAGAGCCCATGCGTAATTCCATGCACATAGGGAGCTCCAGTGCTTGGTTGGCATTGTGTCCTGTTACAGGAAGGCCATCACATAGTGTACTTAAGTGTTTGCAGGATAAATTCACCCCAGTAAAAAAGGAATATGATGGAAGCAATCTAATATGTAATAACAAAAATAGATCGACTGCTGCTCTTGAGGCATGGCACTGAATTACACACCTTACCTGCTTACTGTCACATACGAGTTACGTGAGCTGTGCGGTAGCGCTGGAGTTTGGTGTGATGGAGTCCTCTGCACTCTGACTCCTGGAGCAGCAGTCTGCCTCTAAGACTATCAATAATATTGTAATAGTAGCATGTTTTCACATGCATAGTCCAGACTCTAGTCCCTGGAAGAAGAAAAAAAAAAAGAAAAGAAAAAAAAAAAAGCACAATTTTGCAGCATCTTCAAGCAGTATACAGTAAATCACAGTTCCAGGTGGAAAGAAACAGAAGCTATCTGTGGGAACTGGAGGCAAAGATGTAGAAGGGAGAGGAGCTTGTTGGGGTAAATATCCGTGTTTAGTACTTCCTCTGTGTTCATGGGCAATTATTTCTTTGTCCTAATATAAAAGCCATAAAAGCCATACAAACACAGTAGACTACAAACCTACACTTTTTTTTTCTTCTGTAAGCATTTGGATTTTTGCCTCCATTTCCCTCATGATAACCTTCACTGCATTTTTACTTCCGACATGCACATTTCTGTTAAACGTTTACCTTTAACACATGATTGAACTGTGTAGTTTTTCCCTCTACTGTAACATGCCTTTTGAATTCTTCTAGATGAGAATTCAGTCATTTGCTTTCCTGTGATTTAGAAAAGGGGAAATTACATGTATTTATATTTTACAAGTAGAAATAAATTGATTCCTTAGGTAAAAACACACCATTCCATGCCGTGATGTAAAATGTGTTTGTGGGCAAATGCACTGAATGATACCAAAATTTCTGTCCAGTCTGTACAGATCATCCAGAAGCTGAAGAGATGCAGATCTGTAATCCACCCCTGCCAGCCCTTTAGTGTTCCAGAGTGCAAAGTCATTACAGAATAGTGAACAAATTTGTTAGAAAACAGCAGTAGCAGTCTCTTACTGTCTGTTTTGACATGGGGGGGGGGGGGGGAAAAAGTTACCAAACTTGTTGCTATCAGTCTTCTTTTAGAAGTTGTTCTTAGTAACTGCTAAACTGCTACCCCTGTTCTCTCAACCTAGGGCTGTTTGAATCTGGGCAGAAAGACTGTGGAATATGATCATATTCCTTATGATCACAAAGCAGGTGGCATTCTTTTAGGAATATCCCAGCAATACGAAGTCTGTATTAGTTTTGTTTTGTTTTCTTTTCCTGCTTTTATTATTTCAACCCAATTTGGTAATTTAAATGATAGAAACTTGACTATTAACAGTTGATTCGCCAGAGGTAGCCTTTCTGAATAGGTGAAGAGAAAGAAGAGGAAACATTGCTTGGTGGTGATTGCTGTTTCAGGACTGCACTGCTAATTCTAGCACTGACTCATTATAGCCTTGGAAAGTTACAGTGCTTTTGTTCTAGAAAATCCTAAGTAAAGAAAGCAGCCATTCTGTTCTAATAGCAAACATCCATTTTATTGTAACACTGCCTGGAGAGGAAAAATCCAGTGCTTTTGTTCTTTTTCTCTACGCAGCTAATAATTCTTACAAGAAAGTATTTCCAGTTTCTAGTTCAGCATCTTCCAGAACTGCTTCCTCTATTTGTCATTATCAAAGTTAACCAAAAATCTAGAGTTACTCCTACTGATTTCTGAAAAGAGATTAACTCAATTACGCATGCAGAATAAAGGAAATGTTTCTCTGGTGGAGGAGGGCATGAAAAATAAATAGCTGTTCCTTCTCCCACAACTTCAGTAGGCTATTGAGTGACAGCAACATGAATCAGGCTAACATAGAAATCTTACAATGTGTTAGAGAACTAATATACTGATGGTCACTTTTACTAGAAACCCAAACTGTCACTTTCGTAAGTGTTAAATGTCATATTTCCCTCCAGCTACAGCTGTTACCATTTCCTCTAGTTTTTGGAAAAATAAGGCATGTCCTTGAAGTCTGTGTGGTTTGTGAGGAAGCTCCAGGTGTGTCACATTGGTGATAGGCCTGAAGGAACAGCATGGAGCTGTGTCAGGGGAGCGTCAGGCTGGCTGTTAGGAAAAGGTTCTGCACCAGAGGGTGGTGGGCATGGCACAGGCTCCCTAGGGCAGTGAGCACAGCCCCAGGCTGCTGGAGCTCAAGGAGTGTTTGGGCAATGCACTCTAAGAAAGGGTTTGGGTGGTGCTGTGTGAAGCCTGAGGTTGGACTTATAGATCCCTGTGGGTCCCTGCCAACTCAGGATGTTCTGTGATTCTGTGATTGCCCCCAGATGTTCAGATCTCTGGAGGAACATCTAGCAAAAAAGAGTCCCACATTCTAACAAGGATTTACAGTTCTTATTAACCTGTGTTTGAGTGTTCTCTATCTTTGCTCTGACATCTATTGCTGCAATTAAAATTTGTGTAACCGTTGTTGTAAATATCACTGGGGCCTGACTTGAGTTTGAACTGAACTTCATTAGGAATTGTGCTAAGCTCAGTGCAAACAGCGAGTTTTTTTCTGATGACTATACACCGTGATGGCGATTTTCAGGCTGCCACTGATAAATATTGTTTTTTACTTTCATGTGTATGTAAAATGTCAGGAAAGGTGAAGCTATACAGCTAAAGATGAATAAAAACAAACTAGATAAATGGACTGAAAGGAAAATGCTATGTATCGTGTGCATGCGTATGCATAAACCCTGCTTCAGAAGAGACTTGTTAGAACTAAACAAGTCTGAGCGAGAATTAATGGCCCACACCTGGGAATAAGAGGTGAATTCTCAGGCATCCAGGTTTAGTAACTGCCACACCTGTCCTATATTCCCAAAAGCATAAATGAGCTCTGCAAGGATTTAGATAGCTTAGCTTCTGAATGCACAGTGCCATGGCACTTTTCCAAGGCATCATCAGTCACCGCATGAAAATCCCCACCCATAATTACTAGGGCATTATTTGTCACGGGGTATACTCTAGTGAAGAACTTCATTTTATTCGTATGATATCAAGAAGAATAAATAGTTTTAGGGATGTATTTTACCCTGACTTTAAAATGGTTCTTCAGAACAGAACCCTAAAATACCCCTCCACAAAAGCACTAGAATTGGAGAGGCATAATTCTGTTTCATCTTCAGTCCCATGGTGCTGGGAGAATGAGGACCTAAACTTCTTATTGATGGCTTTATTATTCCCTGCAGTCTGTGACCTCTGAAATACCATAAAAAGCACAATGAAAAGCTACTTGAAAAGAAAAAAGAAACTGAGAGCTGGTTGCCTGGGGAGGGGGCAGTGGGTGTAGTCTATCTGGTTGTTAAACCTGTGTTCCTCCTGTTCATAGAAATGAATAGAAAGTTACGTATTTATGCCCGTCTGATACAAACTATGCAGGAGGGGAAATCTGAGAAAGTGTACTGGCAAGTGCAGAATGTCTGTCATTGAGCTACTGCTACTAATATCTAGGAGAACTGTGTGCTAGATGATCAGTGACAGTGATATTTTTGTCAGGCAGGTACAGTGCATCTTGTCTTCCCAGGAGAAAGTAAAGGAAGTTCTCAACATCATCCTGCCAGAAGGTTGATTCTCCCAGTTTGGTGAGTTAACCAGCAGAAAGGCCTTTTGTTTTTCTGTGTCTTGAAATGGAAGCACGTTCAAAACAGCAGGGCACAGCTCTCTGCTCTTCGGCTGTGCATACTCTAACATACTGTACACTCCCAGAGGAACAAAGGCATTACGTTTACACATGCAGGCACCTGAATATTTCTGTCACTGTGAATTTACCAGATACAATCTAACATCAGGTTTCCATTGAATATGAACACTGCAGCCAGATTTGTAGAAAAAGCCACTTTGGTAACCTGTCCCAGGACAACAGTGTCACTGGAGGAGGGCTCATTGATTTCTCTCCTCTTGACATTAAGTAGGTTGGATTTCCCTCTGATAGGCAGGAAAAGTTTAATACCCGTTCATTGCTGGCCTGTCCATTGAGGTCATGTTTCTGTACCCCACCAGCCTTAAAAACAAACTCAGCAAATCTTTGTGTAGGAAACTGTGCTCGGTCTGATTTGTTTAGTCGTCATGCAGGGTTTTCCTGCACAAACTTTGTCATCAGAGGTTTTTACAGTTAAGATACTAGCTGGAATTAGCAGGAATTTTGCATGAGGGAAGATTTCAGGATCAGCAATATTACAGTGAAGTTGATTTTGGTGACTCATAGGGGAACTACCTGTCTGTGGAAAAAAAAGAGCAGCATGGGAAGAACAGCTCGCAGAACTCTTCAGAACACATTGAAGTGTATCTTGCAGGTTCCCAGTGGTGCATATGCACTGGCAGTCGATAGAAAGCCAATAGTCACTTGGCAGGGACGGAAGCTTACTGCCCTAAGGCATCCCTGGAGACCATTTCTCCACGTACCCGATATTTGCTGAACATAGACATTGCAGAGCGGGCTTTCCCAAGGGGTACACAATCACAGAAGCATTCAGAGCTCCACAGTGAGTGTGGTAACAGTCAATCATTTGCCCAGGTTTTTGAGGCCCTCCTTCAGGGAGTGCAGGCGTTGCTTTGAAGTCACCTACAGCTCCAGTGGAAGTGTGGTTTGGCAGCTGGAGAACAGGACTTTGCTTACCAGGAAATGAAATTACTGGAGTACGTTGTATGTGTGTACTTTTACCTCTCATAATCTTTTTCCTCTTTTCTAAAGCTTGACTTTTCAGGGACTCTGCAGGTGGGGCAGAACTGAGGATTGCAAAGCACATGCTGGTGCTTTCAAAATGTAGACAGGGTGAGTGCACGCAGGTGTACGTGTTCTCCTAGCGGGAATATGAGCACGGGCAGCCAGCCCCAGAGAACTCCAGCCATAAGAGACCAGCTGACTTACTGGTAACATGGGGTGCTGTGCTGGTGCCATAAATGGCCGCAGAGTCTTTGTCACAAATGCCAATGCCTTGAGCACAACAAGTTTACAACAAAATATTTAATTTGCCTGAACTCTGTCCTGATGCGGGGATGTTTATTAGACAGCACTTTATGGCATCAACAGACAATGCTGCAGCATATTCTGAAGCCATCTGTATGTGTTTGGATTTCATCATGTGAAGGGACGCTAGCTGTGGCTGTAAGTTTAATGGGAGTTCACGGACAGCTCTCAGATACTTTGTGTTACAGCAGCATTGGTAGCTGAGCTGTGGTAAAGCTGAAGAGTATGCAAACTTTTATTTATGTTTGTGTGCTTTTGAATAGATTTCTAGAAAGATTTTCAGTAGGCTTAAAATTTGATACATGCCACGTCGTCTGCCACTCCACCGCCAGGGGATTTCTTAGCCTTGACCAAAATACATAGACAAGTATTCCAGTCCTGTGAGGGAGACTGACTGAACAGCTCTGAGCCCATTGAAAGAAAGAGGCCAAGGGGCACTGGGGCAAAGTCTGGTTTCCTGGAGATTGAGTTTTCAGTTGGTGTGTCAAATCGGAGCCCCACCTCCAGCATTTCCCGCAGTTTGCACAGCTATCCTTTTCTCATGAAAGAGGCGCATGTATTTGTCTCTCATAAAATGCAGACACTGTTTTTTAATGTATCCAGTGGAATCAGCAGCTGAACTTGCACAGCTCTGGGCAAGGGGCAGCTGTGGTTAGGAGACCTATGGTGTTTTCTGCTTTCACAAAAAAAGTAGGCAACGGGCCTCAAACTTTTGTCAGTGACATGCTGAGCTGTGTAGCTGATAAAGAAGAAAAGTCATTTCCCTGCCGTGAGGGGTCTAGAGACACTACTGAAGATGCACATGATCTCTTGATGACTTAAGCTAAATGTAAATGATTCATAAGCGGTGCACTTAGTTATATAAATATTTGCATCTGCTAAGCCTTTCTAGTGTCCCCAGAACATTCATGCGGTGTGAAATAGCCCTTTTCTTGTGGAAAATACCAACTCACTATCAACTGTACTGTCTTATCCATCCTAAATACCAGCTGTATTGGCTATGGCAACTGTCAAGAGTTGCTCTGCAAACAGGGAGCAGCAGGGTTCTGTGCTGATTTACAATTTTCTGTTCTCCTTTTTTGGCTGCTGAGTGTAAGATTATAGATAATGAGTATGGGTCCTTTCCTAGGTTGTATTTAAAACGATTCGTCCTCCCCATGCTGTGAGTTCCGTGGCATGCAGGTTTTTAAATCATCATCTTCTTTTTAAAATCATATATTAAACTGAAATCTAGTAGTGTAGCACCCAACTCTAGAACATGTTGCATGAATTCTTTTTAGAACAATACAGCTCATACCATTAAAAATCTGGAATGTTTGTCTGCTTTTAAAGAATGTAGGACCTACTTTTCCAAAATCAAATTTTACATTGCCATGTTAAATTTTACTTTATGTCATGTTTACCACATTTATGTCATAGATGTGAGCAGTTTGTACTACTCACTTCCCCGGTTAATAGAGCGTTGGATTTTTTTTTTTTTTTACAGAATATAGGATCTATTCCAATAGTTATGTATTGCATATATTTTGTATAAAATTTGCATCTAGCTTAATTGTTTAGGCCTGAAATAAGTATTCAGAGTGAATAATTTGGACTCTGAATACTTTTGCCAATTTTCTATGTTTAGTTAGAGCAGTAAGAGGAAAAAAATCAGACTTTTTTTTTTTTTGTATTATGGAAACCTGACTGGATGACTGGTTCCTTTTTTACTTAAACACAAGTACTTTATGAGGGCCTTTTGTTCTGGAATTAGAAACCTCTCGGCCCTGGGCTCTTGCTGAATGATTAGTTTTGATTATCCTCAGCTCTGCTATTAACTTTATAAATCAGTTGCACATGTAAGTCACATGACTTTGTTGGTACTCCTACCTGAAGGACAGTGCCTTTTCAGCATTATTTTTTGAGCATTTGTATATGAAAGCAAGCAGCACTGTCACTGGGTTTTCACTTTCTGAAATCTTTTTGCAAACAAAAAATCATTTTTATGCTTCTGTAAAATGAATGAAAAATATGATGGCTTCCATCAAAAGAAGTCCTCTGGCTTTATTCATATTAATTTTGATAATATTGATTTATTTAACATTTATTTAAAGCACTCGGTAGCTCAGCTGTCAGCCAGCTTTAAAAGATGAGCATAAGGAATGATTTGCTCACAGCACTCTGAGGTAGCCTGTCTTGCTTAAAATGTCCTTGCTGCCTCTGACTTTAGTTCATAGATTTTTATGGGACTGTGATCCGCTCAGGAGCAATCTACTGATCATGAGACTGACCTGGTTTGTGATTAACTCTTAGTGCACTTAAGATAAAGTCGTGTTTTACATAAAGCATAAGATTCCCATTTGAACAGAAAATGTCAGTGTGAGGGCCTTGAGGAACCCGTGCAGCGGTGAGTAATGTCTCATTTTTATTAACGGGATTGCTGTGATGAATGTTGCTGTGTGTAAGCTGTCTTTCTGCAAAGGCTCAGAGGGCAGAATAGATGTTATCTCAGCAGGCAGGAGTGCCGTGTCCTTTCACTGGATGTTTTCAAGTGACCTTTGGAATCCCTGCAGGGAATGAAGGGCCCTATCTTACATCACCCGCACTGGCTGCGTGAGAGAGCATGCTGCATGGGTGATATTGAGGTGAAATCACTTTGTAGCAGGGTCAGCATGGGAACCTGAGCACTGTATTTCAGCTTATAGGTGTAAGCTGCCTCTTCAGTCTCATCCTTTGTGCAGTGGTTATTCTTAGGAGAGTCAGGGAAATTCTGATGCCAGAAGTATCTCTATTATTAGCTTTGAACTGATAACAGAACTGCAATAATTTTCAAGCTGAGATTGCTTCTGACTTGCTTCCTTCCTCTGTGCGTCTGTTGTTTCCCGTGTGCTGGCTGTTTCTTTGATCATGGTTAGGATTCATTTCTGATGTCACCGAGTAACTCTACAAACTTTGTGAAGCTTCCTTGTGACTCCCTTCTCTCTCAGTGCCTTTGACATTTTTCATTTAGTAGGCCAGCTCCTGCTACATTACTCGTGCTTAGATTACTCATTAATCCCTGGGCTGGCAGTGGTATAATTAGAGAAGGCCGAGTGTAGCTTAACAGGGAGGTCAGACTTTCAGATACAAGACAACATCCACACTGAGCAGTAGAACTGCTTTCTGTTAGAATAGTCCCAATAGTTTTTAAAACCTCACATTTTAAAACGAGTCAAATGCAGCTCCAGACCTTTCTGCCACTGACATCAAATTCTTCATGATACTAGTAACAGAAGGGTTGCACCAAAGGTGTGCGTTATGTCAGATCCTTGAGTTCTCTGAGAAGCCTGGTGCCACTCTTGTCCAGCTGATACCTGCCTCAGTCAGCAATGTGTTTGTCCATGGAGGGACACTGTGAGGCTTTCATATCCATGCTGTACTACAGAATTTAACTTTGTGCCCGATTTTTACTTGAGTTTGATTTATGTCCTTGTAGCAGTCTCACCTAAAGGGGAGTAAAGGTGATTTAGAGAGGCTGAGAACATAGACAAGTTAGTCCATGTTTTGGACTAGTTTGGCAGTTTTGTGACAGAAAGTCTCACATACTAAAAGACATAATTAAGAAATGGCACGACCTGCTTTTTATAAGCTGGTCTTCCTCTTCTTTTGCTGTCCAATCATTGTTCTCACTTTTTTTTTACATCTTGTTCTCCTGACTGCAAATTTGTTGTGTAGCAAAGGGTCCCTTGCTGGACCTCTGGAAAGTGCCTAAAATATATGTATGGTATTTCCATGGTATTGATATTTTAATTTTTCCAGATACCTTTAGAATAATGTCCACAGTGCAAACAAGAACTACTTAGAAAAAGTGGTAAAGCCTGAGCCATGCTGCACCATTGTGTTTTTGAAAGTCCTTTGAGGTCAGCAATAAGTTGTACCTGTCACTGGCAAGGTTCATCATTACTTACGTGGCCTTCTCAAAACATGCCAGCCCATTTTTAAAACGTACCTTCAGAAAACCAGGTGATTTGTGGTTGACTTTGCACGGTCTCCATACACACTGCCAAAGGTATGCCTACCCTAATAAACTACCTCTTGTATTAAAATAACAGGTGTAGGTATGACTACATGAATATTTTTAAAGGATTAATGCAAAGTCAGAACATGAGTGTAACAGACAAACAAGTATTTTCTTCCTGTGATTCTGTGTTACATGGCAATGTTCATGTAGGTTTGCAACAGTCACCAATGTATGTGTTCTGCCTGAGCCGCTACTTTAGTTAGAATTGCAGGCAGTGTTTTTAGGAGGAGCTGATAGTAGTCCCACGCTGTAGGTATTAGAGTGAAGTACTTGTGCAAGTGAGGGGATGCTCTCTCTGTAACTAGCAGGGTTTTGCTAACTAGTGGTGCTAACCCAGGTGTACTGTCCAGCTGTCTTGACACATGACAAGGCTATCAAGACCTTGTCTGTATTATTTCAGGATCTGGTGCAGTTCAGGACATTTTGATTTGCAAGCCTGAGTTCCATACGTAGCTGATGTGGGCACTTGGACAGCATCTGAGTTAAATGCCTGACATTGGAGTCACCTGTGTACAAACAGAGGTAGGAAGCTGTGGTCCAGTTTCCTGGATTTGTCAGGAGGTTAAATCTCCTTTTTTGGGTTATATCTTGGGTTATATCATGGATGATGCCATGAGGAGTAACCAGCCATATACTAGGAGTTAAAATCTCCAGAGAGTAGTATGAGAACACTGTGCCACTAAAAGCAGAGTTGGGAACAACGTTTGGCTTATGGCACTGACTGCCCTAGTATTGTTCTGCTGCTTAACTTGTCTGTTCCTAAGGTCTGTGCCAGTTCCGACTCAGACCCACGAGCCTTCAGTTCAGTGGGTAGGATCTAGAAATAAATAAGCTGTATTTCCTGTATGCTCCCTTAAGCATACAATGGCAAAATCAGAAAGAAAAGAATGACATTTTCTTAGTAGTTCAGAAATAAATTTATTTAAAGATAAAAGTTAGCATTTCCATCAAAAATGTAAAAATAGCAAGGAAGTTTATGAAAAATAAAGCATTTCATTTGAGGGAAGCAGTAGTCAAATTTTTGCATGCTCCTTGTTTTTGATACTAGTGCAGGACATGGGAGAGATGGTATTCTTAGCTTGGCTACTCATTTCTTGTGTGGCCTTGGCAAATCATTCAGCTGTGAAATAGAGAGTAACACCACCACTCCACCTCCCAGAGAGATGTAACTGTGAATGAATAAAAGATTGTGAGCTATCGATGATGACAGACACCACTGAAGTTTGTAAGGTAGACAGCAGACTGAGAAGTAAATTCAGTAAGGAAAGAAGGAAGGTTATTGTTTAGTCTGAGGCGAAAGACTAGAGAGAGAATGGGCGATTTGTGGATAGGCCAAACTCTGAGCAGCTGATACATATCAGCAGGAGAACTGTAAACATGATTCAGGGAAGCCATGAGACAAAGGTGATGCCCCAATAGTGCAGAAGAGAACAGTACAGGGAGAAATGAGGAGCAGTACTGGCACATCCTTCTTTGTGTGTGTGGTATTTCAGCTGTATGTTCTTTGGGACGGAGCTTAACGCAGCACCTGAAAAGCATGCCATATATTCTGGGCACCACAGATACAGTCACTGAAATACAATCCTAACTGTAAGAGAGAAACCGTCTATTTAATGGCTTGCTAACTGTGTGAAAAACGTGAATGAGTAGACTGCTCACAGTTTCACAGCCTGATTGTATGTGGTTACAAGTGACGAGTAGGAAAGATTGGGTTATGAGCCGCATCTGAACATAAGCAAGCAGTAGTCAGGCAGATGGGAGTGAAAGCTGCAAGTTACTGAGTGCTCAGGAGAAGAGTCAGAAGTTAGTTGAGCACAAGGACAGCAAGGGTTGAGGACATGGTCGCAGAGACCCTGAAGACAAGGGAAATGATATGAAAAAGGAATAGGAAGATAGCATGGATTTGATTGCATTCACCTTGGAGCTGTAAACACTGTTCCTCCAGAGGAGGAAAAAAAAAAAAAAAAAAAAGCTGTAATGATAAGTAATTAAATCATCTGTCATTGGACCAAATTTTGCACATCAAAGATGGTAATCAGTCACCAGCTGCCTTTCCCAGCTGAAGGGAAGGTCCTGGCTGACTTGTCATACCATGCTGCATACTGATCTACCAGCCTCCAAGGCTTTGGCACATAAAGCCTTTCCCTCTGAAGATTGTCATGTGTGGCAGCCTTTACGTGTGCAGTATCATATTTTCCCTCCCTAGGGCAGAAAATGCAGGAGAGAGGAGAAGTTTGTGTTTCATTGCACCACAAGAAGTAAAGATGGTACACTGGCAGCTCCCGATCCCCATATAAAACTGCTGCTCCGTCCCTGCCTGCTGCCCAGCTGCACACGTGGCACAGCACTGTCCCCAGCTGAGGACAGTGTGCCCCTGTCCTCACTGCCAGGACAGCCGCACTGGCCTTCCTGCTCCCTGGTGCACATCCTGGCCCCGAGCCAGATCCACCCCCTTCCCCTCACCCCTCCTGCAGGTGGGAAAGAGGAGAGGCTGGGCTGGGCTGGCACTCGTGCCAAGAGGAGTTTTGCATGCAGATAGGACATTCCGGAGCTTTGTCAGTGGCAATGAAATGTTGCAGTTTAACAAGGCAGTAAAATAAACTTGTAATGGCACTTTGATTCTTAACGGGGCTGCTACACACCAGGCTCTGTACGCACTTCCACGCTGCAGGGTCAGAGAGCAGAGCAGCCTGCGCGCCCTCACAGCCTGCGCCCCGCAGTGAGGCCTGTGAACAGCACGGGGGCTGAGTTCAGGAGAAATAGTGTGACAAAAAGAGTCGCAAAATTCAGCAAGGCTATTCAGCCATGGTTGTGATTTTCTTTTGTTTCCTTCCCTACTAACAGAAGCCAGCACAGCTGACTTTGTGTAACTGGCTTTCAGTGGTGTTTAGGATTTTGGAGTACTTTTCCAGCCCTTCCCTAGTGAGATCTGCTTTGAGATGGAAGAATAGCACCCTCAAGAGTTGACAGCCGTGCTGCTTCAGGGATCCGTAGCATGCAGCAGACATTCTTCCTTCCTCTTATAGTGAAATTAACTCACTGACACACGCAACTGAGGCAGCGAGACAGATGTTTTTTTTCTTGCCATTGCATTTGGTATCAGTCACTGCTGGGCTGGTACAAGTGTGGAAATCTGTGCTTGTCTGAGGGGTGGCCAGCTGCTAAGTATTCTATTTGCCTGTAGAGAAGGAGAGACACTAAAAAGGCTGAGAATTGTCCTATTTATTTAAGTCTGGGAAACTCATTTTATACCATCGTAAAAAAATTGAACAAGAATTAATGTTTTTGTGTAAAAAGAGTTTATTTTAAAGTTCTTAACTTAGATAAAAGGGGTCTATGTAAAAAAAAATACTGAGCAAACCAGTCCTTAAATTGTGGGGACTTGTTCCTTAATTACAGTAATTAGGAGTGGAATCTGATCCTAAACTTTCTGATTTACTTTGAATTTCTTTTAATGTGTGGTTAGGCCTTAATTTCAGAACGATTATAAAATGTGAGAGCATTTTAAGACTACAGAGGTGTAGGTATTGTTATTAAATGACAAACTCAGTTACGTGCTTCTGCTGTTTCCCGCAGCACTCACCTTTTATTTCAAATGTGCATGGCCCGTTCCTGCCTGCTGACTTCAGAGCCCAATAAGGCCTCTAGGAAGCTCAGGGTATAAACCAGTCACCAGCTTCTGCTCCCAAAGATGGTCTTACAGTAGGCAAAAAGTCAGGTTCTGGATCTGCCCCTTTTCTGTGGATGGGTTTGCTCGAGTAGAACCCACAGAGTTCGAAAAGCCCGATGCGGCTGGGGACATGTTACTCTCCACGCCGAAGCATTCAAAACTTGTTTCTGTCACAGGATTTTCCCCTCTGTCATAACTTTGCTCAGAGATCTTCTTACGGGGGCTTTGCTTGTTCAGGCAGTGCCCTTTTATCCATTGCTTATGTGCTGAAGCCAAGGTATATAATTTTGGAAGATACCATATATATAAAGAAGTTAGGATTTATCTTTTTTTTTCTGTTGATACTGAAAGGTGAAAGATATATTCTGTAGTCTGTAAATTAACATCTCCCTACTGTAATTAGAAAATCTGTTCTCCTGTAAAGATACTTAAGCACAGAAAGCCAGCTCACTGTGCTGGCCTCGCATCTGCTTGTGAAGAAGAGGTTCACACGGGCACTGTGTGATACCAGAAGTGGGTTCTTGGTACGTGGTAATTTTGTTCTTGTTTAAGGCTTTGACAATCGCTATTAACTGCGAGGAATATGTCAAACCCTTTCTGAGAAAGCAATTTATTGTCACAAGTTTCTGGCTTACTCAGACATCCAGTACTAAGAAACGCAAAGTTGGTTTTGTTTTTTTTTTTTTCCTAGCGATCCCTATGTTTGAGTTTTCTGTGAATTTCCCTCTAGCAATTGTCTGCACCTGCTCCAGCGGCCCCCGCACGTCCGAGCGACCGGGCCCAGCGGAGCGAAGTGCCGGAGCGGATCCCAAGGGAAGGCCGGCGAGGGAGGCAGCTAGCCCGCTCTGCGCACCGCCAGGGGACACGGGGGAAGTTCCGCGCACCCTCACCCCTCCCGCTCTGGGAACGCCGGCTCCTCGGGGGCCGCGGCTTTCCCTAGAGCTGCCGCAGGACCCGCTGTGCCGCCCGAGACGGGGCTCGGAGCCTGAGCCCCGCCGTGCTGCGGGCACGCCGCCTTCCGAG
>VXAV01001233.1:356783-460568 GCA_013399715.1 Alectura lathami
CGAGCTCCCTCCGCGCGAGGCCGGGCAGGGCCGCACGGAGCCCGGCGGTGCCGAGGCCTCCGGCTCCTTCGGCTCCTTCGGCGGGACCGGGCCGTGAGCGCACGCGGGCTGTGCTGAGCGAAGGTAAGGCCGGGCCTCCTCAAGGCATCATGGCGGCCTATGGGTGCTCGCTGCTCGGCGTAGATCACAGATGAGTGCTCGCCAGGATTTTTATTTTTCAGTTAGTTTTAAGTGGAGACCACACCATTTTCTGAGGGGAGAGTTACGTTCTACAGGCGGTGGGCAAAAATACTGACTTCTGGTTGGACTCCCTCTCTCCACCAGCCCTGCAGAGCCGTCTGCCCATCGCCTGTGATGTGCCTTACTCTGAGTAATGCTGCCCGAGGTGTGAAGCGGGGAAACGCTGTTATCGTTGGAGCAAAGATTATTGCAGGGTACGTGTGGGAGGGACGTTAATGTGGTGATTAGCACATGGGACTACAGCCCGGATCCCAGCGTTATGTTCTGCACGCATTTGTGTGTGTGTGTGTGTGTGGTTTCAGCAAATCAATTATGGCCTCAGACAAAGCAGCTTTTTTCCATTAATTTAAATGAACTGTAGATTAAGCAGGACTTCAGTGGCAGAAGAATCAACCCTTGTATGATTCAAAATTAAGATCACCTATCTACCACATAGGTGTTTCAACAGTTATATAAACAGGGCATGCCACGGAATACTGCGAAGGGTAAATTATTGATAGCAGGAAGGTGTGTAGAGATGCTTGCCTTAAACACAGTGCCAAGGCAGGCAGCGTGCCCTAGTGCTAACCCTAAATGTGCTGAGCCGCAGGCGAGGCCCAGCCCTGGCCCGGATGAAGAAGTTCTCGAAGCACGGAGCTGCTCGCAGCTGGGTCTGCATCGGCAGCCCCCTCTGCTGCAGCTGAGGGCTTTCTCTCAGCCCTCACCCAACAAAAGGCTGAGCCTTCGAGCCTGGATGAGAAAGGTCTCACAGCAGCATGTTCTGGGATGTTTGCCTTCTCAGTGGGGCCACAGTGAGCAGCACTGCAGCCCTGTGCAAGGAGAGGAGGTTCTGTAGCTCTCCTGCGCTCCCACAGATGGGACTGCGAGCGCAGGCCCACAAGCTACGCTGTCGGATTTCCTCCTGTGGTGGACAACACAAGGGTCCTGCAGGGAGCAGGGGCTGAGCCTCTCCCTGAGGAGTGTTGTTCCTGTGGTGTGGTGGGCTGTGGTTTGCTCGGCAGTGACTGCTCTGTGCCGGTCACCCAGGGCCAGCAGCCTGCCCGCTGGGAGCTCTGCCCGGAGCGTCCTCCCAGCCTGAGCGAGGGGCAGAGAGCGTGGCTGTGTAACTCGGGTCTGCTGCCTGGCTCCTGTAAAGGTGGCGTGACGAGTAGGGCAGGAGCATTTGTCAGAGCTATTTCCGTGAAGGAGGAATGCTGTGTGTGACCCCATGCCTTGCCCTGTCGTGGCATGTGAGCCGAACTGTTTCAGTATTTAGGCGTGTGTTAGAGACGATAGGTAATGGGTGGGATCTTTATGCGCCATACTGCAGGCACCGCAGAACAGCTGAAGCTGGAAGGGACGTCTGGGGGGGTCTCGACCAGCAGGATCGGTGAGATCAGTGCCCATCGCCCTGCTGCGGAGCGGGGCGAGCGTGGTTTGTGGGCAGGTGCTGACCTCACGCAGCCCTCCCGCTCGCCTCCCTATGCACATCCCTGCACTCAGGCTGTTCATCCTGATGTGGGCAAGGGCTTGGGCAGCGCTGGCACTGGGTGGGTGCAGTGGGTGTGCGTGCTCAGAGGCATGTGTCTTCACAACGTGGGGTGGCTTTTGGGAAGTGTCCCACTGAGCCTGTTTGCTTTATACGCAGTGCTGCCATGATGCTGCCAGCCTGTGCCCATCTCGATGCACAAGTCCAAGTGTTGCTGTGCAGTCCTTCCTTCTCCACCCCGTGCCCTCAGGCCCAGACCCGGGGCTGAGGACACGAGGGACGAGACGCAGGGTGGGCAGTGACAGAGGCCGAGCGAGCAGTCACATGCGAGGGAGGGCACAGGGAGGAAGGGAGCAGCTGTCTGCTCGCACTGTGTACAGAGTTGAGAGCTTGCTCATGACCATAGCAAAGTGTGGGCCAGGGTGGGGGAGGAACATCAGGATTTCTCAGTGATGTGTTTTTTTCCACTTCAACAGGGGAATTACCCCACAGAGCTCGTCCTCTCCACCTGCTTTGTGTGATTAGAGGTCAGGAGACGGTTTTTGGAGTACCCCACAGTAATTTCCATGCTGAAAGAGGGCAGTGGAAGATGTTTTGCTGTTAGGAGAAAGCAGGTGCTTCTCTGTGCTGTGTGCTTACTGGGTTTGACCCAATTCAGTGGCAAAAACAATGACGAATGTCTAATTGAGTAAAGGGTGGAGGAACAGGCCCACTGCCCTCTCTTGGCATAGTAGATTAAGCCAAAAATAATGTTTTATACATTGACATCTCTGGTTCTGGGCTTCTCTTTCTTCCTCTGTAATGAAATCCTCATTTATACAAGTGAAATCGCATACAAGCACACACCTTGCATGGAAATATCTGTGTTCGAGTGTGATTTGCTGTACCCTATCTGAGATATGGCATTTCAAAGCCAAGACAGCACTTGGTAATAGTAGATACACCACGAGAAACTTCAGAACAATGAGAAAGTCTGTTCAGATAATTCCTTCCAGTCTGTATTATTAATACAGGTATTTTTAAGGTAGTACTTAGTATCTCAAATGTGGAACTGAAGAGGGAAAGTCTGACCTTATCCCAAAACATTTCCAGTTTTGGTGGAAAGTCAATGCGTGCTCACAGCTTATTGAGCACTTATGTTTCCAGAGTAACCCGCTTCTGTGTGGGCAGCCTGGAATAAAAATCAGCTGTTTGGAATACAGATTTTTTTATGTTGGTTCCATTGTCAGGTTTCTTGTTGAGCTGGGCAGAGGCGGCACGTTCACACTGCACTGCCTGCCAGGTGCTTCGCTGGAGGAGCAGTGGGCTGATGTCCTGAGGAGTGTGCAGCTGTAAGTCTTTAATTGGAAGGGAATCCTCACAAAAGGGAATCTGATTCATTTACTCTAAATATTTAAGTGCAATTGTCTTAGTTTAACACCATCCTATTTTACTGCAGTATTGCATCTTGCCTCCAAAATTAAGTTAACCACTGAGAAAGACAGGTCTGGCAGAATGGAAATCAAGCATTATATTATCCCATGAGTCATGTGCGTACAGAGAACCAAACAAGTGTCAGCCAATGGCTTTGAGCCCAAAATATGTCAAAGAGGAGATGCGTATCTTCATTCATATTAAGTAGATAGAAAGCTGTTGCTGTTCCCAGTAAGCAGGTTGGAGCCCTGCCATTGGCTGCAGTGGGAACAGGATTGGGCCCATGCAGCAGAGGCTGGCTCTGGTTACCTGCACTGGCTATTTTCTGTGCGGCCAGGGCAGCTTTTGTTTTAACAAGTGTTCCTAGTGAACAGGGAGATTCGAGACCTGTTTTAGACATTATTCATTTGTTTGTTAGATGAATTGATTTCTTTGAAATATGAGGATGCCTGGTAGTAGGCAGCAGTGGGAGCTTTTCTAAAGAGCCACATTTAGGAATTAGCCCTGCTGTAGGCATTCAGACCACTTTCTTTGGCAAAATCTCACCCAAATCAGGGAAAGCCTTGACTGAATAAATGCCTCAATATGTTTCAGAACGTTTTTTGTATAGAGGGCAATTTCTTTACCTTAGTTTTCTCGCTCTAGCTGTTCCCTCTGCAGCACCTAACGCATCTCGCTGTAGATCTGCCTCAAGAACCAAAAAAATCTTGGGCTCCTAAATACTCCTCGGATCTCTCGTGATCTTCACTAGCGTCCCTCAGGGAGAGGAGGTAACAGGAACGAATACCGATAAATGCACCCCAGCCCGTATCTGGGAGACTGGGGCTGGCTGCTGAACCCGCTCACTGTTGGTCAGCGAGTGTCACATATTCCAGCTTTCACAGAGCACTGTACAGTCATCTGTCACATGTATGTTTCGTTTTTGTTGTGTTGTCATTGTACATTAGGTCTTAATTCTCTTTGGCAGAACAGAATTCAGTTTTGTGTGGGGATTGGTGAACTGGGAACTTATGTTCACTAACTTCTTAAAAATTATTTTCACATTTTTATTGATGTGCCAGTTCGGTTAAAATTGTGTTGACAGAGTCAGGCTGAAATGAGTATTTGTGTTGACTCATAATTGTTCAAATTAGCATTTAGACTTCTCATAAAATAGTATAAAATCTGGAAGGCTGTGTGCAAGTGCTGCTTGCTTCATTCCAGACAGCAGCCCTCCTGTGTTTACTGGAAGTCATGCTAAATATCATAAGAATGGGGCTGCCAGTGTTTTCGTACCAAAAATTTCCTGACCTGTCTTACAGTTGGTTGCTGAGTTGGCTTATTCACATTGTATCTGGAAGCAGGGTTGAGTGGGGGCTCACTGCTGAGTACAACAGAGGTAGGATTTGATTCCCTAGTTGCAATAGTAAGAATAGCACTGTGTTATTCGGCTCCCTGGGTGAGGAAGGTAGATAGTAGGTATTGGCAATATTTATTTTAAAAAGTTGGAGTATGATCTCCACATGAAAGCACCAAGTTTTGATTGTAAGTGAACACATAGGTAATGTAAACAAATAAAGCTCTCCTATACTGTTTTATGTTTACATTGTGAGCAATAACATTTGCAGATACCGCATCAAGGATTCTGAGTTGATAAAACCAATTTAAAAACAGCCTTTACTATGGCAAATTCCAGGGGGATATTTCATGGGACCTGCAACAATGTGTAGGTCATTACATGATCGCTAGGGAATGTGGTTTGCGTCTTCAGTTATCTCATGTGACTCATTCTGTGATTTGGTGGCCAAATGGTGTTGGAAATCTGTTTTTTTTTAGCTATCAGAAATATAACTAACTTTTTAAAGCTAATTTGGGGATGGGTGATTTCCTGAGAATTACAAACAGTGACAGATATTTCTTGACACTGCTGCCGTCCATATTGTTGTTCAGGGCCTGTCCCGCAGTGTTACGTCTGTGACCTGAATGATCCCTGCTCATGAGCAGCACTGAGAGAGAAATTTACTCTTCTTTCTGTAACCGCAGGAGATTTCAAATAATGTGAGTGTTTTAAGCCTCATCTGAGCAGTATGTATTTTGGTATTTGCGTTCCACGCTTGTCACTGAGGAGTGTTCTTTAAAGGCTTGCACACTTCTGTGCAGGACATCTGCTCCATGGCCCAGTTGGATTGGAGGTGTCTTCTCACTGGTTTCACTCGGTATTGCTGGCTGACTCAGGGCCTGCTCCCTGGTGGGACTGAATTGTGTCCACCTTTTCTTTTTTCTGCTGCTGGAGAGGAGCTTTATGTACCGATGTGGCTGCTGTTTGCTTTGCAAGCCGTGCAGCTGGCAGGATTGGAAGTTCTGCTGGTGTCCTGGGTCTGGCCTCCTCCTGCAGCAGCCGCTGTGCTTAGCTAATGGAGAAAGCAGGACCAAGCAAAGGAGCTCAGTGAGACTCAAACCTCATCTCACAGGGCTGTCTCCAGTGCTGCCATGCATATCAAATACCTGCAGGCAATATGTTTGAAGAGCAGATGTCCCCCTTGCCAGTGTGGTGCTGCAGCCCAGCCAGCTCGCAGGGCAGTGAGCAGCGTGGCCATGGCATTAGACGTGGCCATGCGGAGGTGTGTGTTTGGAAGAAAATGTGATCCTGAGGGAAAGTTAGAAAAGAGAGGAGACAGAGGGCAGCTGTTGGGGTGTAGAGGTGAGGAGATTCAGGGTTTAATTCTGCCAGCGGCAGGAGTCTCGCTGACATAACTGGAGTAGGAGCAAACCTCCAAAGGAGAAGGATACGGGGCAGGGAAGGAGCATGCCCGGGGGAGAGCCAGCTGTCCCACAGCTTCTGTGCGAGGGCCTGGTGCTTGGGAAGGTGTCCAGCCAGAGCCTGATTGATGCACGTGCGCTTGGTGATGGCAGACAGGCAGTAGGCGTGCTGAGGCCTCTATTTTTTTTAGCTTTCATGCTATATAACACAATCTGTTTATTTAGAAAAGCATATTCTTTGCCCCACTCAGAGTCATTTCCCATGAAAAGTGAAGTGCTCTTGCTGGAGGACTGCTGGGTTTTGTGAAATATGAGAACGACAAGAAAAGTTTTTGAAAATTTTGAAGCATAGGGGAATCCTTCCCTGCATTTCTTCCATCACAAGGGTCCCACCCAGAATTCAGTGCGATGGGCAAGGAGGCAGTTCTGTCTTGGGCATGGGCACATCTTGGGCACGCTTTTGTGATGTACAGTATGGAATGCATCCCCACTGACTGATGCGAGTTAAACTGGCTGGCTGCTATTAGCACATAACACAAATGCGTGTGACCTCAGCTTTTATAGCAGTGTTAGGGTGTAAAATGCAAAGTTACTTCTGATATTGCCATCTCAGAGCAGCAAACTTGCCCTGTAAGCAACTGCTGGATTTCATGTGTGACTGCATTAGTAGACTCTATAATCTCTTGGCAGTTATGACTTCCAGAGCTTTGCAATTTCAGTAATTTTATGTGCTAATAAATGGCTCATAGGCAGCTCCCACTTACCAGCCAAAGCAATAATACTGACTAAAGAGTCAGGAGACTTTAAGAAACGAGAGAGTGAAATGTGGAGATCGTTTTGTTCAACTTTTTCGTCTTCTGCTCTTTTAGCTTAGTGCACTTGAAATGAGCTTTCAAGGTTTTCATTGTGTTTGTGCTTTTTAGTAAAAAAGCATCAGTTCCCATGAGGTCAGGGGAGTATGCCCTGAGAACTGTGATCAGGCCCTAAGTTGTCGATTCTGCTGCGTATCGTCTTGCTGCCAGGGCTTAGCTGGTGGGAACCAGTTGGCAGGTGTGTATCCAGCCGTGCTGCTGCGGGTACCCCAGGGCTTTCTGTCTCTGGGAGGTCAGCGTCCGTTCAGTTCTCGTCGGTGGGTGATGAGAATCACCTGTGTGAGGGCAGCCCCCTGGTTGTGGTTCTCATTCGGAAGTGTGCTGGAGTCCTGGCAGGCACCAAATGGGCACAGAGGGCAACAAGCCCAGACTACCTTAACTGTGGACGAGTGACTCAGCTGTTTCTGCGAAGTTTGGAGTTTCAGCAGAATATTTTTTCCGCTATGCTGACAGCTTTTCCACCCACGTATTGCAAATGTGGCTTTGTGCCACTAAGGTATTTTAGGATTATAAAGTGTAGTGTAAATTTTTGGAGTTACGTATGAGAATAGGTGCCTTCTGGATCTTGAAATGTGTAGGCTGTATGTAGGGTGGGAGCGTAGGGGAATTCTTTGTAAATCCCAAGGCTTGGGGGAGATATATCTCTATCTATCATTTACCTGTTTTTATTTACTCTGCTGGAAACTAGTCAATGATATTTTCAGACCACCTGTATCTACAGAAATAGAATACTCTGAAATCCTCCCAAAGTTTTGGCAGTGCTTTTATTGTGGGCAGAGTTACTCATTCACACACCTGGTATATACTGTTGATTCTGTTATTGTAAGGCATTCCCAAACAATCCTGCAGGGAAAATAAAGTGTAGAGAGATATACAGGAAATTAAACCTAATAAAGCGCAAAAGGTTTCTTAATCTGTCAAGTGTATTGCAATATTCAGTGAGTTACTGTGCTCAGCTGAAGATGAAATTGGCTGGAGTGTGCTTGCTTGTAATGCTATTCCAGCGCATGGAGCCACTCCATGCAAACACATCCAGACTGCTCTGAACCAGTCGTTTGCCAGTCCTTTATGTGAGACCCTCCTGCTGCGTGGAGCAGGCACAGGCAGGAGGAGGACGACTAGGAGCTAGGGTTGTACTTGGTCATTTATGTGCTCAAGCAGCTCAGTTGTGGAATCCAAAGGTTTGCTCTGTTGTCATGAATTTTTTATGCCACAAGTGCTGATACAGCAGCAAAACCACTATCAACGGCCTCACCACATCATGGCACTGGAGAAGAGAAGGAGCAGAAATCTGGAGAAGTGGTGTTAGTGACCAGTAACCACCAGTGCATGGCAGATTGCTCTTGTGAAGCTGGCAGGGCTATGGCTTCTCCCGACTGTGCCAGCTGAAGGAGCTGGCTCCTTCATTGGTTATGTCTGCAGCTGTCCTCTGCTGGCTTTAGGGTTTGGATTTTGGGGTTTGGGTTTCTGTTTTGTTTTGGTCTTTTATGAAGTTACTTCCAAAGAAAAGATGTAATCCAATATGACAGCGTATATTAAACATAAAAGCGTTACTGTCTTCTGGGAGCTGTCAGAAAAGAAAACGCGGAGCCACTGAAATGCAACCCCGCCAACCCTGCTGGCAGGTCAGCAATCTGCAGTCACTGCTGGGCAGTCTTGGGGAACCAAAGGGATAAGTGACTTTTGTCCCTGGCTAGCACAACGCCACCAGCCAGGGAGACAAGCTCGCCCTTTTTTTCCCCCTCTGGCTGCCAATGCACCAGGAAACAAGTCCTTCCAGCACCTTGCACTGGGTGCTGGTCGCATTTTCCCTGCATCAGAGCAGGGCAGCTTGGCTCCTCCACCGCTGTGGACATTGGTGTTAGCAGAAAGGGGAACAGTCCTGCCCGACCACGAGAGCCCGGGCTTGGCAGCGGTTATCTGTCTAGGCTGAGTATGGGGATTCATGAGGCTGAAATTCAGAGTGAAACTCAGTGGATGTGAGTGCCATGGGAACCAGAGCAAGCTGGAGGTTTGCATGGATCCCCTTAGGGTTAAAGCTGCTGAGTTTCATATGGTGCTAAAAAAAAAAATAGTGTCTCTGGAAAAAAAAAATCTGTCTGTGTCTTGAGGCAACTGTGGGCACCTCCAGCCAGCACCTGATTCACTAGCGAACAGCTACCTACGAGGCATTTGAGCTGGCAGACACTTGTCCTAGGCGCCGTAGGCCGTATGGGCTGTTCTCAGTTTAATCTATTTTTAATGTGGCGCCTGATTCCAAACTGCTGAGTTCTCACATTCCCAAGCTGTCATGGTAATAGGGTTGTGCCGTCTTATTGGCTAGAGTTTTCCATCCCAAGTGCCAAAAGTTAGGCTCCTAAATCCATGTTTAAATGCCTAAATGAGGCTGACAAATCCTGCAGGAGTCGGTAGGAACTGGACGTGGTCCGCGCCTTGGAAAGTAACCAGGCCATTAGGTGTGTGAACACAGCCGTGCTGTGGGCACCCAGATTTTCAGGTGTGGGCCATTGTATGAATTGTTTGAGGCTATCTACAAACGTGTACCCCCAAATGTCAGGATGGTTCAAGTACAGGGTTCTTTGCTCAGCCACTCTGTACCTGTTGTGGTATGAAACTTCACAGCCTGGTGGCTGTGTGAAATGTTTTGTGCTGCACAGGGCCATGTGACGGGCACTGCCACTGCCCTTTCATCCAGAGTGGCTGCCGTGTCAGTATGAAGGGGGGAGGCGCGGTTAAAGCAAGTGGGACGTTTGTCGTGGATTTGGAAATGGAGCGTGCTGAAAATCGTGGCAAGTACCAGAGAGCAGCAGTGTGCCTATCCCTTTTGTTGGCTTCCTGTCTGCACTACTTCCGTGCCCGTGATCTAACACTGCATATTTTTACTCTGCTACCTTCTTCTGCTATTTCTATTTGTAGCACCCTGCTAGACTTGTTTCCAAGCCGATCCAGAATTCTTCTGAAACTCCCTGTGCTAACAGCAGCATGAAAGCAGAACTCTGCAGTGGCTGCAGCAGCTATGCTAGGGGTTTAACTTCAGTTGAGTGGTGTCAGTCACATTGGGGTAGACTGAAAATGGAAGTGCCATCTGCCAGGAGAAACCGCTTGCAAAAATTATGTTATGTTGCATTTTTCGTGACAGACCTGAAAAATACTGTACATGGAACTACCAGCCGCCTCTCGAAACATGCACTTTTATTGCTTTGTTTAGTATAGAAGGAAAGTTTGTTTGCTTGTTATTATTATTATTGCAAGATGCATAATGTGTAGAAGTACAATGCACTTTCATCCAGATAAGACACAATTTATTTAGTAAGCTCTAAAGAGTGTTTTACTCCAAAATTAAAGTGTCAAGTCATTTTGTCTCCTATTTTCTAGAAAGGCAGAAGAAGCAATTTCCACAGTATCCTGTCTCACTGGAAGATAAAAAATGGTTCCCATAGAACATTGCCATTCACTAGCCAAAAGACCTGTAAAGCTTCAGCAAACCGCATCCTTTCACCCAAAGAACACAGAGTGGAAGAGCCTTGTTCTAGTGGCCTCAGGCACCCCGTTACCCTGAGCCATCCGAGGAGTGCTGACTGACTGCTGGCCTGGGAGTGCCAGGGGTATGAGCGGCGGTGGAGCGCTCGCTGTCTAGCCTGAAGAGCCAGACCCTAAAGCTAAAAGCAGAGCTAATGCGTTAATGCTTCCCAAACAGAGAGTAGTTTGATGGTGGGAGGACAGCCTGAAAATGCAGATGTTTCTGGAATCTTCTTCCACTCTCACCTCCCTTGCCATCCCATTAGAAAACAAAATTCTCACTCAGGGCTCCATGGTCATGTGCTCTGAGGTCTCTGTGCACAGGACAGAGACAGCAATCCCGCTGAAGTAAGAGCGGTGCTCCCTCCTTCTGGCTGGCGTCTGCCTTCTAAGTCACTGTCTTTTATTTTAGAGCATTCACTGAGGAAGTGGGTGACCTGAGTTCAGTGCGTTCCTCAATCTGCTTGTCTCTCACTTCCCATGAGACTTTCTAACTGCCAGCCGGTCAGCTATTCCGGGTGAGGCTATGAAACCATGCCTCCTACTAACTGGCTGTTTGCTCTCCCCGTCCCGCTGTTGCTCGGCAGCTTGTTTAGAGTGAAGTGATCTGAACTTTGTGTTGTGAGGAGCCTCAGGATGCCTTTGGTTTGCTGGGAGCTGCTTTGTGAGACGCCACACCTTAGGGCATTCAGGGAAGGTGTCCCTCTGTCTTTGTGTGCCTGTGGAGGATAGTGGAAAAACGCAGCTCCTTGGCGATGCCTTTCTGGGCCAGTGTGGAAGCAGAAAACTTGAATGTGAACCAAGGAGAGTGCAGATGGCTGAGGGACAGGGACCTTTGTGAGACTCTGGAAAACCTCCATACACAAACCTCCAATCTGGAAATGAAAGTGCATTTTCCTCATCAGTTTAGTTCATTCTGATGGGGAAACAAGCCCATCCACTTTCTTTGCCACGGGATAAAAATATTTCTCTAACACACACGTATTTTGAAAGTAAATGGATTACAGAATATAAAACAGTAATTTACCATAGTATTGGAATTTATGTAAGAACCATAGATACTAACATTTTACTTTGTAGGCAGAGCACTGAGTTTTTAGAACACTATTTTAAAACAGTAGTATTTTTGTAACACAGGGCTCTGCTTAGTATTGCAGTAGTAAGACAATGAGGCTGGACTTCAGTGCCTGAGTCAAGTTAGGTCTAGAAACTGTCTAGTTTTATGCACTTTATTGGTGGTAATTCCTTAAGCCCAACTCTGCATTTTTGGATCCCTCGTGCACAGATCCTGCTGGATCAGCCAGGATCTCTACTGCTGCTTTGATAAACATTTCCAGGGTTTATTAAATGTGCTCTATGACGTTCTTTTGTGGAGACAGTAATTTGACCGTCATCACGTGAGAAACTCAGAATTTGCCATCTGGCTGGGCAAGACGTTTTTCTTCTCACCATTAATTAAACTGACGTTATTGCACACTTTTATTGTGGTGGTTATGATTTGTCCTGTGATAACGCTGGGGCTAGTACTGAGGCATGCAGAGCACCTTCCACTCGTGTGACGTTTGTGGGCGGTGCAGCTGAGCAGCACCTCTCAAGACTCCAGTGTCAGCTCTAATAACTGAGTTTCAGGGCCAATTCCTGCGAGCCCTACTCAGGCACCTTCCCCTGGAGCGGGTTCTTCTGGTTCTGAGGGAATGGTTTCACAAGTAGGAAGACATAGCTAGGGGGGAGGAAGGGGGCAGCTGCTTGGCTGCAATAGAGTTGTATAACATGCCCTGACAGGAGATCTTACTGACCACAGCTTTGCCCTGCTTGGCGAGACCGTGACCATTAATGGGAAAGTTGATCAGCAGCCACAGATTGTTAAAGCAGAGTGCAAAAAGAGAGGAGGGAAGTGCAGTGGGACTAAAGCTGAAGTCAGCTGCAAAAAGCAGGTACATCATGATGGTGCCTGGGGTGAGGAAGAAGGAAATTAAGCTTTTCTTGGATGGGACAGGAGGTGGCTGTATCCTGTCTGGCATGGATGTGTTGGTATCCAACAGTGTAACCTGTTTGTAATCCCTGTTCAGACCCAGCTCCAGGCCCCTGGATGGCAGAGCCTCTCCTGTCTTCAGTTGTCTCCAAAACTGTGACTTTGCAAATGTGCTGAGAGGGGTAGGTTTGAAGAAGCTGGCTGGGTATGAGGTTTGTGAGAAGTCATTCCCAGCACTAACTCTTGCCATTTTTCTCTTCCCTGTCAGAGCCTGGAATGCTTAACTGCTCAGAGTTAACTCAGCAGCTTCAAGAAGTTCAATAATATTTGTTTTTACCCAAATCCCTCGAAGTCTGAGGGAATGGAGACAGAATCAGTTTGAGATGAAAAGCCAAGAAAAGTAAATCATCCTTGGGTCAGGGTGAGCTCTCATTTGAAGAGGCCACAGATGGCAGGGATATTCATGAATCAGCAGTTTCACAGACCTCTGCCCATTCAGGGAGCAACGTGTGTAAACAAACATGAAAACTGCACAGAGCCGCAGAGCTTTCCAGCTTCTTCCTGTTCCCTCAGCACGGCTGAGAGGGCCATCTTTGGAGGAACCAGAGGGAAGGAGAGGGCTGCTGTACAGGGCACAGAGCTTGCCCCAGGGTGGTCATCTACACCTTCTGCTTCAGCTGTGTGAGAGCCAGAGACCAGGGCAATGGCAACATGTGCCGTCTTCTCCCAACAGCACAGACAGGTATGCTCTTCAGTATGGAAGGCAGCTACTGACTAGCCTGGCAGCAGGCATTTGGGGTTTATCGGAGATGAAGGTGAGGAAGGAGGGGTGAGGTGAGGACACGAGCTATTGCACGATTGCACTGCTGCAGGTGCAGAGCAGCTCCTGTGCGTTTGGGCTGTGTAAGGTGGGCCTGGCTCTGTGTGATCCTGCTATTTGATACCTGCGTTGCATCCACGTGCCCGTGTGGCTGGGACCTCAGCAACTCCCCAGAGCTCAGGCTGATCTGGTGTTGGGGAGGTTCTTCCTGCACCTATTTGATGTTTGTTGAATGTTATGCCAGGAGAATGCAACACCAAAGTGCTGTGCCGAGAGCCCCCACTTTGATGGATTTGTGTTGTGTGTTCTAGGACCTGCTGACCAAGGGGCTCCGAAAGAGACGCAGCGTCACTTCCATGCCTGTCCAGACAAGAGCCTGGGGGGTGCTTCTGCTGAAGGATAACATGTAAGTGAAGAGAAATGACCAAGCCAGTGACTGTGCCTGAATTGTTTTTGCAGCTTTTATAGACAATCTACCTGGGATGAAACACAGCCCGAATCTTCAGAGCATCGTGTGGGATGGCAGCTGTGGGACTCCTATTAAAGTTGCTAGGCATCACACAGTGAAAAACTTCTGTGACACCAGTGTGTTTCTGCAGAGGAGTAGCTGGTGCTGAGGCTGCCGAGACAAAGGGAAGTGGAGGAAAATGGACTCCACCATTCCCCCAAGAGCAATATGTCACAAAATTTCAACCCTAGGACTTGCAGGTTTTTTGTAAGGAGCAGTTACAGTGGATATCACAGGAGAGGTACAGGAACATCTAAGACATTGGGATCTGTTGTCAGCAAATGAGGTACTTCCAAGTTCATTGCTAAGTTGGAGAACGTCTAATGTGTAAAGGAGTTAAGACAGTTAAATGAAGTAAATTTTGTGAATATGACTGTGAAGTTTGGCCATCAGGTTTCCATCCATGTTTCCAGATAATATAGGTTCTCGGAGAAAGTCTTCACAGGGCATTACCCTGAAAAGTAACTATCTCATATGGTAATAAATAGTCAAGAAAGCAGCTATGTTTTTTAAAAATAGATGTATCCACCAAATGGTTACAGGTTGGTATGCTTAAAAGCCCAGCACTATCCTTAGGGAGGGAAGAAAGGTGTGATCTTTTTTGTGTTACTCTTCTGAAAGTTTCTTGTGTTGGTTTCCAGACCGGTGCAGTTGTCTTAACCAACTTTGACTGTCAGTGGTAGAAGGCAGCAGCCAGGGGCTGGCCGAGTGCACAGTGAGAACTGGCTGGAGGCTGTGTCCAGCCACAGAGCTGTGACAGTGGGAGCACTGACATGCTGTGGGTGGCTGTGACCTGGGACCCAGCAGCTGGGGTGAGGCCCGGGAAGAGGATATCTCTGACTGGTACCACCTAGAGGAAAAGCAGCCTGCTGATGAAGTTCAGAAAGAGTGTGAAGCATCATAGGGCATCAGGCTTTAAAAGGGAGCAGAAGAGCATGGGACGGAAATGAGTAGTGCAGAACAGTGATGTGCTTGAGGGACAGCCTGCCTTAGTGAGTGAGCACAGTCACAGAGTGAAAAGTTGCCCACTAGGCAAATACCAGTGATCGTATTGTAGACAGGGAAATGGAGTCAGTCTGGTCACAGTGCTTTTTGGGACTCTTAAAAGACACTGATGGATGAAGACTCAGTGATGAGAGGCTTCCTTTTTCTTACTGTTTTGACATCTTTCAGGCTTTAACATGAACTAACTACCATTACCGTCATTTTACAGGTGGGGACAGACAGGTTACGTGACATGCTCCGGATCACATGAGCAGTCTGTGTCAGAGTGAGAAACTGCACCTGGATCTCTCAGTTGTGAGGCTGCTGCTCTTGGCACTGCGTCATCCTGACTGCAAACAAAACATAGATTGACTTCGCCTGTGTCCTTCCTATGCCTTTAAATGGTAAGGCTTTTCAACAAAGAAAGAAAAAATAGTCATTCCTTCAATTTGTGTGTCCTGTCTGTGCAGAAGCATTAATGTACCCTAGAGGAGTCTGTAATTAATACAAGTAATTATCCCTTGCTGCAAAGACTCTACAACATCACTGGTTAAGAATCTAGATGAAACTTTCACCTTGTTTACTGAGCGTTTGATGTGTGAGTTGGGGTGGATTGGGGTGATATCTGCAGAAAAAAATAATTTACAACCAGAATGAACACTGCAAACTTCTTCATGCCATTGTCTTGGCTTGGCCACCACCTGAGCTTTAATAGAAATAGAGAAATAGAGGGAAATAATTAGGTAGGAAATATAGTCATCAGCTATTGCAGAGGAGTTCCTTGTGTTTGTCAGAGTTTGCCTTCTCCACTCAAAAAGGTTTAATATAAAAGCTGACCAAGGAGTGGGTATTGATTGTTTGTTGGCACAAGAACAGGTTCTAGGCATGTTCTTGGTCTTCAGCTGTGCTGAAGATCAAGACTGGGATTTTCCAAAGAGCCCAAGGGACCATTATTCACAATGTGCAATACACCTGGGGCACTCTAAGCAGCACAGCTACTGAAAGCACAGCTCTCAGTGGCAGAACTATCGTTTTGACTCCAGTTCCCAAACCAACTACTGACTTAGGCTGCTCCAGATAGGTTCTGTGGGCTGTTGCTTTTAACCTGGTAGTGTTTGGTGCCAGAGGTACCCAGCACCTGGTGCTTCATGTCACCAAAGAAACACCCATTAATTGAAACTTGTCAGGCAAACAGCCACTTCAGCTTTCTGTGGCTCTATTTTCAGCTCTTAGCCCTGAAGTGAGGTTGACAATTTTTGCTGGTTTCTCAGCCCTCCTATTGAGTTTTGCTAATTAATATTTTTGAACTACTTAGATGTTCTTAAGTCTGTGGTGATCCAGAGAAATATTATTACCGCTGGTATTATTAAGACTAATAATACTGCTAATAACCTTAGTGAGCTTGGCAGAATTCAATTTGACTAAAATCCTTGCCACAGATGAAGAAAACTAGCTTCAGTGATGTGAGGGGGTACGTGACTCAGTTACCAGTACCTGCTGTTTACAAGGGGCAGGAAGAGTATATTTGCTCAAATGAAAAAAGGTCAAGGCAGAGGCCCATTTGCTGTTTGTTAATAAGTAATCTAAAGTACAACACAGTTTTACTGTAACAAATTGGCCTATCTTAGCTGTCCTTCCATCACCATTATTTCCAACACAATTCTAGATGAAAATGCCAGTTCAGAAATAATCCACATTCTCAGAGATTATTTTCAACATCTCCATATCTATGCAGAGGATTTATAGCTGGGGATCTACAGCAACAGCAACAAAAAAAACTTCCATATTTTTGCCAGTGCTTGTCTCAGGAAACTGAGCAAAGGCTGAAATATCAGATAGACCATTATTTATCTCCTGGGAAATTCTCCTTTAGGCTCAGTCAGACCTGTGCATCTTCCCTGTGGAAGTGTGCCAGTCCAGAGCTGTGGTGTAGCTAGCCCGTTCACAGCCACCCCACTGAGATACTGGTATAACTTACAAAACCACCTACGTCATCTCAGAACCTGGCCCACAGTCAACAGTTAAAATTCAAACGTGGGTGTTAGTGAATATCCTTCTTCCAAGTGATCGAGCACATGTGCGCTTTGTGCATTGCAACCTCTGCCCTGTCATTGTCTTTTGCCAAAAAAATGGTTGTCCAAGCAACAGTTGTCTTCAGACATCAAGTAGTATTTTGGAAAAAGGCCAGGATCTGTCATTTATTGATCGCAGGTAGGATTCGTTAGAAAAAGTTTTTCTATTAATGAACCACTTACAGTGCTTATCAAAAAAAGCAACTAACCACAAATTCTCATTTGTAACTCCTAATGTTCATGTCCTTCAACTGCAGTGGCCTGGGGCACTTTTAGATGTCACACATCTATTCCTTAACAGAGGGGCTGTGATGTACACACAGCTAGAGCAGACAGCCAGAACACAGCATGGCACTGTCAGCACGCACCCGCAGCGCAGGTTTGTGCGGGGCTTTGCCATATGCACAGGTATTTCTGGAGGCAGGTAGCTGGGGTGCCTGCTTACACACACACACACACACACACACGCACGAGGTCACCTTTGGAAACAAGCCATGCAGATTGCAAACTGCAATTTCTAGCTTCCTGAAATGCAATTTCAAGAGGCAATGATCCTTTAACAAATCAACAGCTCAGTCCCAAACACCTGTTAACTGAGGTGGGAAGGAATGAGCTTGGTGAGGGAAGATCTTCCCAGCAGAGCAGGTCACACTGGGCTGTGAGTTCAGCATCCTTCTGGTGCCAGAGTCTTACTAAAGTATTGTTGAGCTTGGTAGTCCAAGAGTCCACCAGGGCCTGCCTCCACTCAAGACACGTGAGTGTTGAGGGAGAGGAGTGGCGTGCTGCAGAGCTGTCTGCTGACCGGCACCAAACAGAGGACAGTGGGGCTGAGCTGCAGATGTGGAGGTGGGGAAAAAGTGAAGCACGCAGGAAAGACCACAAGTGGGAGCAATTATAGGGTCTTCCTAGTGGCACGGGAAGAGGATTTATGCAACTGAGTGTTTGCATGTGTTAGGAGATGGCATCAGTGGCTCCTGGCTGCCAGGAAAGAAGTATTTTGGATGCCCCAGAACCCTCCTGTTTGCCTGACTGTTCTGAGTTGCTGACAAAAGGGGAAGGAAGAAGGGGAGAACACACGTTGTTTGGGGGAAGTTGGCATGGCTGGTGTTGCCCTGTGTGTACCTGCGTGACTGGCTGCAGCTGGGTGGTTGGCAAACAGTACAGTTCACAGAGACTCTTGAATTGATCTGGTGTGCACAGGTCATTTTCCCCAGAACACCCGCTGCGGGCAGCAGGGATTGTAATGGAGTTGATGCCCACTTCTATGAAATCTGTCTGAGCTGGGGATCTGGACAAATACCTTCTGGCTAAAGCAAGACTAGGAGGACGGTGGCATAAAGTCCTAGATCCCGTGCTGCCATGCTGCTCCGAAGGAACATGAGGCCATGCCATATGTCACGTGTCATGGCAGGGAGAGCAACGAGCATTACTAGCTGGCAGCCCTTGCAGAATGGTGATGCCACATGAAAATACACATGTTCATTACTCATGAGGCATGTTTGCTGCCCATCCCTGCCCTTCCACAGTATTATACGCCCAGGGTGGTGGAGCTTTCTGCACCTGTCCCCAGATGCTGTGCTGTTTCCTCTTGCTGTGCTTTGTTCTGTTGTTTCTGTTGTAGTGAGTTGCAGGAGTCTTTAACAACACTGATACACTGCACTCTTCCATCAAAGACCAGTGAGGATTTGCTTCTTCCTCTTAGAGCAATGGGAAAACTGGGGTATCTGGTACCTGAAACAATGCGATTAGCTAGAAAATGCTAAGTATTTCCTGAACCTAATCCTGAGAATTAGTTATCACCCCCTATGACATCATGACAATGAACTTCTGGATTATGCAGTATTTCATGGACACATGAGAGGCATATAATGAAAAGCAAGCCAAGTGCTGCAGACAGCACTACAGAGTCACACACAGTACTAACCAGTAGCCATGATGCTTGGGAAATTGTGCAGGTGGTTTGGATAGTCTATTATTGCAGAGCAGGGAAAAAAAAAAAAAAAAACCCTTGGGAGATTTCCCCCATGACCATCTGTTAATTTTCTCCTGAAGGCTGTACTGATTTTCAGAGTAGCATGCTAAGGCCCTGCAAACAGTGCTGTGAATCAGAGCACTGCATTGCTGCTGCTGGACCATGCAGCCTTCCCCGGCAGGAATCAGCATGCTGGCATGCTTCTTCAGTTTGTACCTCAGCACTTCATGTGCCTGGCAGTCATCATTGCCAGCTTTTCGCTGGAAGTCTCTTGTGTTGCCTGGGATAGTGAACACAGTGAAAATGCAAAGGTGAGCTACGAGGCAGTGGTGGTGAAAACTTAGTGGGGCTAGTTTTGGCTGAGGTATACAGAAGAATTTTCCCAGCTTTCTCTTTCTACATTCTTCTGAGACAGCAGAAGATGTTGCCCCCAGATCATGTCTTGGGGCAATATGAACAGCTTTCCTTTTTATCCTGGTACCTGAGAGCATTTATGAGAAGTGACTTGGCCTGTAGCTCCATCCTTGTGTTTTGTGTGCCTGTACCCTGGGTGCTGAGTGGTTTCCAAAGGAGCTTTCTGAGCCTTGAAGCAAATGGGGAAACAGTTGAAACACTGTGAAACAGGTGCTGCAGTAAGTGAAACTCAGAAACAACTTTTTCTTTGCATTGGTGAGCAAATTACCCTATTTTCCAAGCATTTTTGTGTCTTTAGTTCAGGACAAAATTACCAATTTCTACCAGTGCAAACATCATTTGTGCAGTGAAAAGGGAAAATAACTGGCTCAAGTTGCAAACTGTCATGAATTTGGTCCTGGTGGAGTCTTGTGTGATGTTCCTGAAATAAATGTTATCATTTGTGCATTTTTATGGTAAATAATTCTTGAAAAAATGCTTCCATATGCAGTGCAAACAGGGAGAGAGCCTTAACAGCGAGGGAATTAGTGCGGTGCTGGGGTAGGTAGGACATTGGTTCTGAAGCAATAGCAGCAATACAGATTTTCCCGGTGGCTTTTCTCCATTAGCAGACGCTAATTCACAAAACACCTCATTTTATACACCAAGACCCGAGTGCCCAGGCAGAGTGACAGTGGTGCAGCTATCTGCAGATGCAATTACAAATTTCTGAAGTTAAACCCAGGAGTACTTTGATGTCTCAGTATTAAGCTCTGTGCTTCTTGATTCGTAGTGCCCACCTGCCAACTTCAGAGCCAGCGGTCCACACCTCGCACCTGAGGCAGGCCTGGTGCTTCCACGTGAGGTCCAAAACTTTCAGTGTTGTGGCCAGACAGACTGATAGGAAGATTTTAAGGTTTAAGTCTGCAGAGACCCAGCCCAGCAGCTCCTCTGGAAGGTGAGTACAGACAGCCTTTCTGTCACAGCAAACCCGTTTAATCTGAAACACTGATTACCAGCAGCCAGGAAGTGATAAACAGGGTCACTGTTCTCCTCAGGGTCACTGTCCCCACCTTCCACCTCTTGCAGAGCATCCAAACCACAGGGCTAGACGCTGCTGTCCTGCTCCCAGCTGAGACTCTGCTGCTCTGCAGCAACGCGCTGCTGAACCACTGAACCCGAAAGCAAGTGTGCACGAGGGAGAGTGGCTCTTTCCTACTGGTTTGAGCATTCACATGGGAGTTTGAGAATCTGGACTCTGCTCCCAGGACTGTTTATGCATTTTACAGGAACCAGTCACCAGGTAACATATAATCCCTGATCAGAGCCCTCAGGGGATTTAGACAAAGCAACGCCCAGTTTCTGGATCCTGATCAGAGTCAGGTGTGAAATGGGCTGAGCTGCTTGGCCCTGTCAAGACTGGGGCAGTTCTGGGCATGCACAAAGGTGGAACTCTAGATAGCTGAGGAACCTGAGAGTATTAAAAGAGCTGGAAAGCTCTTTTTAAAAGAGCTGAAAGGGACAGATCGTAGGAAAGGCCTAGGAGCTGCACCGGGATGTATATGTGGGCATTTCAAAGTTCAGATATAGGGTAAAAACCTCAGGTGCTCCAGTAATGACGTTCTCTTCCAAGGAAACAATTGTTCTCACAGATTCCTGAAGCAGAAACTTATTTACATAATCATTCTATATATTTTTTGTGTATTTTTATTTTTTTTAAATGTCCCATCCTAGCCACTGCATTTGCTTGGATTTCATTCCACTAGGCTGCATGTGCTGAGCTGCACAGTGGTATGAATAGCTTGTTATTCTTACCAAGCGTGACAACTGCTGTAGCAAAATCAAGAGCAACCTGCTCTAATGTAAACTGATTTCAGATTGCCCCCGGCAGTCCCAGCTACCTCATCTAACCTCTTATTTTGCCAGTCTCTTTCTCTTTTTTTCTCTCTCTTTTTCTCTCTCTCTTTCTCTCTCTCTCTCTCTTTCCCTCTCTCTTTCTCTCTCTCTTCCTTCCTTTTCTTCCTTTCTTTCTCTGTCTTTCCTGTTTCTTTTCCCCCACTGAAGACACACCCTATGCTTTCTTAAAAGAAAACACCCTATGCTGTTGCACCAGTGTCCACTACATGCAGAGAAGTTTCTCTGGTATTATCTATCCTTCATACTTTCCAAAGCCACTTGGATTCTCCAGCAGATGCAGAATCCAGCTGTCAGGCTCCTTCTGGGGTGAGCTCTTCCATGGCTGATGACTGTACCCAAGAAGCCTGGCTACAGAGCACCAGAGATGTGTGTCCAGCTCTTGATGAGGCTGTTGCATCTTTGATGCCCCACCTGTAGGTCTGGAGCACGTAAGTCTCAAAAAATGCAGACAAAGGCTTATTCAGAGTGCCAGCAGTGTCATGTGGGAAGCAGCTGTGTTGGTAAGACAGTGGGGGACATGGAGGGTGGGTTTGGGGCAAGGGTACTGCAGGAGAAGCAGTCTGATTTGCCGATCACAGCTGCCAGATCGGTGTGTATGATGGGTGTGATATAAATTGCTACCTATAAATAAATACCACAACAGCATTTTAATGAGGTGTTTTCTAGTAGCACTTGTCCAGGCTGGTTGTGTTATGCTAAGGCTGGAGAAGCATCTCCAAGCAAACTTCTTGGCTAAACCTTCATAAACGTTCATAAACATGGTCTCACCCAAGATCTAACTATGATTTGTTTGGATAAGAGGTTTTGCTTCTTTGTTTCCGCACATACTTTCAAATACAGATGGGTTTTTACTTCTGTTTATTTATTTTTTGTTTCTTGGCCCAGGTTTTGTGTTGGTGTCATAGACCCCACTGGTGCAGAGATAAGGGTGAAATCTGGTGCCTTTTCTGAGCACTGGTTGTTCTGACAACAAGCTTGCAGAGTGCCTGGGTCATCTGGGGTTTTGAGGCTGGGGCATCTGGGACTGTGACTCACAGGGGTGACCTGTGTCTCTCCAGAGCCTGCGAGGTAAAAATACCCTTACACACCGGCGTGTCTTGGGGAGTGCTGTGTCCTTAGCTTCTCTCAGTGTGCCAGCACACCTGGCACTGCAGCCCATGCTGCTGGAAGGCATGGTCTCACAGATCCACATGCCACATTTGCAGTGTGGTTCTGCTAAGAGCCAGCAACCATTCTTGAGGATTTTTTCACAGCAGCTAGCAAATCTTCTAAGCCTTTGGCAGCCTGGCATGCTGCATATAACTGTAGCATGTTTACACTGTTTATCTGTCTGGCTGCATAGGGTCCCCCCCACAGCATTGTGTCAGCTGCTGTAAGGTTGTGCCCTGCATACCTGAGCGCACAGGCTGCTTCACTCATCTGTGCCAGGGTAGATGTGGGGCTAAAGATGGGCCATGGTTTTGTGTCTGAACCAAGCAGCATATCGTAAGAGGTGAATACCAAGGTAGGGGTTGCATTTGGAGGCTGTATCTCATGCATTGCTTTCACATTTCAGGCCAAAACAATGGTTTCATCAGAAAGCCTCTCAAGATGTGAAGTTGCCACAACAAGAATGTGTGAGAGCTGCAGATATCCAAAATAAAGCCAAGAAATAGTCTTTCTCATGCTACCTCTGAGGTGAGGAGTTTTTTGCAGCTCTGATGGTGCATGAAAGACAGACTCCTTTTTCTGCTCAGGTCTGAGAGAGTAAGTTCAGTTCTTTGATCCTTAAAATCTCTGAAGCAAAGTCTCTTGACTGGACTTGTGATGCATGCACTGAATTCATTCATATTATAAATAAGTAATAGCTGGCAGGTGTTGCTGTGGAGATAACAGCTTCATTCTTTTCGAGGAATCTTTAACTAACTCCAGCCAGGTCTTCCAGATCCCCGATCAAGATAATTTTGGTTGGAAGGGCCATCTAGAGGGCTGCACTCCAACCTCATCAAAGCAGGGCTAACTTTAACATGAGCTTATGTTGCTCAGGACTTTGTCATTACACTATGGAAATCTCCAAGGATGGGGATTTCACAAGCCTCTCTAGGCACCTGTTCCAGCACATATCTGCTCTCGTTTTGAAAAAAAATTCTATTATATTAAATGGAATTTCTCCTGCTGCAGCTTGCGGTCATTGCTCTTGCGCTGATGAGCGTCTGGCTCTGTTATCTCATGCAGCCTAGGGTGCAGCTGGCCATCACAGGCTCACTGCTGGCTCAGGTGCAGCATTTTGTCCACCAGGACCACATGGCCTTTTTTTTCTGTGAAGCTGCTTGCTAGCCCCTCACTTCCCAGCCTCTGCTGTTGCACAGGTTTATTCTGTAGGTGCAGACTTTGCATTTGTCTTTGATGCATTTCAGAAGATTTCTGTCAGGTTAGTCTTCCAGCCTGCTGAAGCCCACATGAATGGCTGCTTTGTCCTCCAGCATAATGACTTTCACCCTGAAAGCAGTGTAATGTACAAACTTGCTGAGGATGCATTGTGCCCTATCCAGGCTGCTGGTGAAGACTGGCCCTAGTGTTGCCCCTTGAAGAATGCCACTTCTTAATGCCTGTTAAAGTCTAGTTGTTGACCATTATTGCCTTTTGAGCTTCGTATTCCAGACATGCTTTTTTTCCAGGCATGCTGCGATCCATCCACCCAGTCTGTACCACCTCAGTTGGGTTAGGATGGGAGACAATGTTACAGGTCGTGCTAAAGCCAAAGCACGTGACAGCCACTGCTTCCCTAACCTTGTCCATCCAGCCCACCATTCCTGTTCAGAACACAACCAGATTGGCCAGGTACAATTTGACCTTTGTAAATCCACGCTGCCTGTTCTGAGTCACATTCTTGTCCTTCCGGTGCCTGGAAATGGCTTCCATGTGGACTTGCTCTGTAATATTCCCAGGAAAAATACTGGTACTTTACAAATGTCATCTTGTTCTTCGCTAATGCTTTGGCTAATCCCTTTCAGAAGAAGCAGGTTGATTACATGTGTGGAGTTTGTGAGACCTACAGCATGAGCCTGCTGTGTTGGTGGAGGGAATTTTTGGAAGGGAGCAGCTGAGCAGGGCAGACTCAGCAGCCTAACTAGGACACACCTACTTCTCCTCTGCTGGGAATTGCTTTCTTCCAGCCTAGCCACCAAGAGTGACCGTCCTGCTGTTGTTACATGGCTGTTGTGTTACCATAAGGCAGAGTCTTAAAGGGAGGAAACAGGAAAAGAGGAGGAATGAGGCTACCAGACCAACAGAGAGCAGAGTATGGTATTGTCAGACCCTGGCCCCTGGCATGAATTTTACTAGTTTTGTAAGAGGAAGAAATAAGGAAGAAGAAGGGTTAGTGTTAGATGTATGGAGAGCTAGGTACAGGCATGGTCGTTTCTAGAGAGCATGAGTAGTTCAGTCAACAGGAAGGGTCGGGCACTTGCCAAAATACACATTAGCACAATGGCCTATAGCAGGTTGAATTCACAGAAGACGGTTGCGTTTCACTAGCTATGACTTTGGCGAAGCATTTTTCCTGCTCTGGCCCCACAGTCTGACCTGGTGGCTTTCCAACCATATTCTTTCTTACTTTCTATCGTCATACTTATCTCACTATTGTGCTTCAGGCTCTTGTGAACCAATCTGGCATGCCCTTGGATGGCCTGAAGCTCACTTCTGCTGTGGATCTAGCACCTGCTCCCAGCCAGGGAGGTATCCGTGGAGTTCTTTGAATCATTCCTTTTCTGTGGAAACAGAACTGTGGTGGGCCAGTGGGAGTCACAGGGGTGTTCACAGCTGGGAAGGCGTGGCAGGCCCAATACATCTCCTGTGACTGGAACCAGACTGGCAATTGCAACGGAGGAAAGAGTCAGGAAGGGGCATTGGTAGGAGGTAACAACTCTGCATGAACACTTGGGCAGGCAGCCTTGGGCATGGCTTGCTAATTAGAAGAAACATTCCTAATCCTATCATCTTTTACTGTAACCATATTAATGTGATTGAGCAGCTGAATTTCTGCCTTACATTTGCAATCCTCTTACCTAGTGCACTAGAAGACTTTCAGCAGTGACGCACAGAAAAACAAATAGGACATTAGTGTAGTAATACCCTGGCTGAGGGGCCAGGTGTCTCTAATGAGGGAGAGACAATCTCAGGCACGTGTGGCTAAAATTTAGATTTCTCTGCATGACACACTGAGGTTTCCAGGGTCCCAAGGTAAGTGTGTGTGTACCTCTGCACTGGACTGCAGTCCCCCATGCACTAATGAAATCTAACTTGCTGGGTCACCCTCCTGCTTCATTGCTGTGACACAGTATCATTTAAAGTTGTTTGCTTATTACAGAGATAATATCACAAGGTGTGGTGCCCTGATGGGAGTCTAGCAAGAAAGTAGCACTCATTCACCCACCCACTTCTGGCAGATCGACTGAGGGTCCCTCATTGGCTTCCTGACAGAAAGTGGTTGATTCACCTCCACCCGGCGGTAATTACGTGTTGGTGCCTGCTGGAAGTTCCCATGTTTGGCATTGGACTGGTAAGCCTACAACTCACTGCTGAGGTTAACTACAGAGTAAAACCATCATTTCTTGATGCCTCTGTTTTATATTCAGCCTAGTAAGTTACTTAGTACATTATATCATTACTTAGGATTTTTATATAATCATTAAGACGCTTCTAATTGCTGTTACTCTGACATATTTCACCATAGCTATTTACATGCAGCCTTCCCATCAGACAAGAAAGCAGTTTTGTTAGCAAAAGTTTTGTGACTTTTTTTTTTCCTTTTGGAAGAGTCTCCTTTATTTTTTTTTCTTTTATTCTAGCTCCTCCTGCATACAGTACAGATCCTTCCAGAGGGGCCCCCGAAAGCTGATCGTTTTAGCCCCTCAGCTTTAAGACACAATTACTCCCTTGTCAGTGCAGGTCTTACCGAACCAGGCTGGCTTGGCAGGTCTCCACTCCTTCTTTGTTTAAGTTTGTTTATTTTTATATCAGAAGGGTAGTAAAATTGACAAAAGAGGTTTACTGAGACTCTAACTGTACAGTTTACCACACACACAAAATAAAGCATCCAGCACACTTCCTTTTATATATGGCACCAGTGGCAGGCCATTCTAATACCAGAGTTAAGTCACTTCTGCCTGTTCTTGCCTTTTGAACCTTTTCTTGCCATCAGTGTGCCATGCTGAGTTTTCTGTTTGCTCTGCATCCTCCATCTTTTCAGGACACTGTTGGTACAAAGTGAAAAACTTTTAACTGAAGTGAGTCCAAGCCTGTAGCGCCCCAGTACCCAGCATACAGGGCTTTCCCTGGAGAGAGGGGTAGAGGAACGAGGTGGGGGAATCTAGGGCATCTTCAGCAGCTCAGCTGGCTGCTGAAGGTCTGCAAGAAGGCTGATGGTGGCCCTTTTGGGTGGAAGCAGGGGTCCCCTGAGCAGTTCAGGTGTCTCCTCGCTCAGGTTCTTTGGCTCCCATCAGGATGGGGAGAAGCTCACAAACATGGCATCAGGACCAGCTGTAGCCTTACTGGGGTCAGGCCTCCACTTGGCTGAGTCCTGTGTCCTGGAGCACCTGGAGCCGCTGTGCTGAGTAACCTGCTTCATGGAGCAAGCACTAAATCCCAGAGACCTTACTCAACCAGTGGGCTCTTGTTTATGGATCAGATTTAGTATCCAAATGATCCTATAAACACAGCTATGGAACAGGAGCTGCAATCTATTTAGCAAGGTCTGTTTTCATGTATGTTCATCAGTGAGTTGGGATCAGAGTGGGTGTAGGTCCTCAGGATGGATGACTGGAGTTAGCAAAGAAGAAAGAGGTGTGGGTGGATGGAGTAACATTTCAAAAGAGAATGTGAATTTAGGACTCCTCTGTTTCTAGCTGGTGTGCAATAATGCTCCTGCTACAATGACACATAGGGTCTGGAACAGTGAATGAATTGTCTTTTAATGCCTAGTTTAATGGAGAGAATAGAGCAGCAACAGCAATGCAGGAAGAAGGGATCAATTCACTCAGTATTATTTAACATACGAGCTTCCCCACCTCTGTGAGAACTGTAACAGTGTCATCTGATACAGGCACGCAACATGTCAACTAATGGGCACATTGCTGCTGGTGAGGCTCTCGGACAAGGTCAGCAACAGCCAGACCATATACTGAAACACTGCAGAAGCAGTTTCATTTCTGACCTGGGCACAGGGACTGCCCAGCTTCCAGCCCTGGTGTGTGTTTTGGTGCCCACCTTCCTCTTCTGAGGCTCTGCTCCTCACCTGGACAGTACACAGGCCAGCAAAGGGAACTGGTGATGATACTATGCTCTGCTAACCAGGATTACTGCACAGCAGTTGCTCTTAGTGCAGGTTACATGCATCTTAACCAGCATTTCAGCTTTGGGGGAGCTGTAACCAATGTCAGGCGGCAGGCTGGGATTCATAGGCTTGTCCAAGAGCTTGTCATGTTCAGTGCTTCTGAAGCCAGGGGGACAGGCTACCCAAATCCCTTTGGTGCTGTTACCATCCCTGTCTGGCTTTCCTCAGCCGTGTCTGAAGGGTGTCCACCACCAGCATTGTTGAGTGTGCCCATGTGCTCTGAAGTGCCTTCCCTTCAAAACGACTGACAGACGTTGCCTCCTGTGCCTGAGGGGATGCACAGTCTCTCTGCTTAAGCAATGGGGGCAGCATGTAACCAGGCTTTGGGAGCTCTGATTTTGACTCTGACACCATCTGATGGTGTGAGTCTTGCCCTTGACAGCCCACTGCTGCTGCTCACACAGGGCAAGGTGACCCTGGTTTGGCGGGTCATACACCCACACTGCCAAGCCATCCCAAACCTAAGTGGTGCATCATCACCTTTGTGCTCCTCCCAGCTGAACAGAGAGAGGGCTTCACCTCCCCTTCTCATATTGGAAAGGTCAATCTCAGCACAGATTGCTTTTCCTTGTGAATTTGTACATTAAAAGGATTTTACATCATAAAATGCTGTAATAACGATGCAATTAATGACTCTTTGGAAGCACTCTAAGATTACTGGCTCTTGGTGTAGTAAATAGAAAGCAGTGAGGTTCTGCAGTTCATTTCCAAACAGGTGAGTGGGAACTCTGAAAGCAGGAGTGATTAGTGTGTCTGCAGGTCTGGTTTCTCCTTTCCCTGAAGTGAAGGTGGGCGTTAGTTTGAGGTGTGAAACATCCACATCATGCTGATCTAAGATTTGCCAATGTGCGTTTCTTGCTTTCTACTCTTTAGCAATCAAACAGAAACTTTTCAGCTGGTACCTTCTGGATGACAAGGTTTGAGAAATAACCTTTTGGTCACTATTGCAGTATTGTGAAAATGTTCTTAAGTGATAAAGACAGCTGCATCACAAGAATAGAGCCCATTAGCTCTGTGTAACCTGTATCCCCTGGCATGACTCAAAGAGTTTGTTACCAAAAATGTGCATTAATTCTCTGGGTGTACACCCTGCAAGACAAATGCTTCAGATTGAGCTACTCAAACTTACGCTGGCATATTTGCCTGTTCTAGAAACCTTTGAACTTAGTCCTGCTTAAACAGCATTAGTGGCAAAATCTGCATTGCCTGCTGTGGGAGTGGGACTGGGTCAGTAATGCCATGCTATGATAAAAGGTTGGTGGTGTGTCACCAGTACTGCTATTGCTCAGGAGACAGGGGACCCTCTAATTACTTTCTGGAGCTGTACTTAAGTAATTTGTATTATTTGCCATATAAAACTGAAGGTAGTGATATGTAATAGACAAAGGTATCTCTTTGCAGTGAAGCAGTGTTGAGTCATTATATATTACCACCAAAGGAACGAACCAAGTTTTAACAACAATAGCTGGCAGTATTTCTATTACATAGCGTTAGCCAATAATTTCTAAAAAATGCCTGTTAATTACGGCATTCAGCCCTTGCAGGCAGTTCTATTTTATGAGTGCAATCCAGTTTCCAGCCACCAGCTGAAGACTACAGCCTTTCGCTGTAGCCAAACAAGACCATTTATTGCCAGATTCCTTTCCAGGGTAAAATCTCTTGTCACTGTTTTTTTTTGGGGGGGTTGTTTTGTTTTGTTTTTAGTTTTGTTGTTGGTTGGTTGGTCTTAATCCTGACAGTGCCAAATAACATTCAGAAGAGATGGTTTACTCACTGCTGCCTCTGGGCAGCTCGTCTGGCTGGTGAGCGACCTGCCGGCTCAGGTCCAGGGCAGCTGCCTAGCTCAAATACGGCACTTTGACTGCGCCTGGGCTGCTGGGGCAGCCAGCCTGGCTCCAGCAGTGCCTGACCTGCCATCCTCACCAGCAGCAAGCTGCAATCCTGGGGTGCAGCGCTTGCATGGTGCCACGTCTGCGCTGTGATAGCTGGCCTGGGCTGAGGAGCAGGAGCTGCCTGCTGTCTGGGGTGCCCAGCGCCGTCAGCCCGTACTGTGTGCGCCCGGGTTACCCACTTGGCACGTTCGGCGAGGGGCTGGCACAGTGCATGCTGCTGCGGCCACCTGCCGCTGGTCCTCAGCTGCTCGCTGGAGGAGTCTGCAGGGTTCTCAGCACATCTGGAGGACACCGTATCATGCCACAAAGCGTTACCTTCTGGCTACACAACTACATCCTAGAACACACAGAGCAGGTGCAGATAAGGATAAATCCCTTGTAGGTAACCATAACAGGGACAGAAAAAAGTGACATTTGTTTTGTACTTATCACCTTGACTAGCTGCAATTATTATTGCTATTATTAGTGCTTCTATTGCAATATTACCTGAGGCTGCCCAGCCAGCACCGGGCTCCATTGTATTTGGCACAAACATATCCAGACCCCTCTAAAAAACTTCCAGATCAGAATGTAAGTGAATTAAAAAGGCAGAGAGGAGGGATAAAACCAAATGGATACGATTAGCCTGGGCACAACTTAGTCATTCTCTTCTTGGTATAATTATGAAATGGACAAAGGTAGCGCCAAATAACCTCAAATACCCTTCCAGCTATAATTAATTATATTGCATAATAATAGTGTCAGTTTAAACATTTTTTAAAACTGATGCTTTGCTCAGAGTTACTGTACAGTCACCCTCAGACCTTGCACAACAGACTAATACATAGCAGTGTCTTGACTTCCATTTTCTATTTCATTGTGTCATCTGTGCATAGGAAAAGCTCTTGACCAAAGAGGAGTCAGTGGTACAGCGGTAAATAGAAGTGGGTAGATTCATCTGTCTGTGGTATATAAGGAGCAGGTAAATACTAGCAGTGCCCAGAGTAGAAGTGGGTACAAAGGGAGTGCCCTGTGCCTGCATTTACCCTTGACTACACCACTTAGAAGAGCTGCATAATTGATACAATTGACCACATCAGTCCTATATTTATAGACATAATGAAATGGTTTTCAGTATCCTGGATCAGGCTACATGGGTGACTGCCATATATGCATACAAGAAGAATAAATAAAAGCATTTCCCAAAGGTATTATGCCTCTTCACCTTGTCTAATTGCAGAACTTAATTTTGAGAGAAGTTCTGTAATGAGTGCAGCACGTAACCCTGTGCTGCTATTGCGCACTCTTGTTCAGAGGAGAGCTGCAGTGATGCTGCCCCATGACACTGGAGGCTCACAGCCCCCATGTGGTACGTGAAGTGTTGTCGTAGACTGGTGAAGCTTAGGGTGCACACATACCCACACGTACCGCAGACTATTTAGCAAAGACCCCTGCATCATACTTAAGTTATTCTTTTTTTTCCAACTTCATTAACTTGTATTTGACAGAAATCTGGCCTGCCTAGAAAGCACAGTGTCACAGGCGGTGGCATTTGATAGCTGCTTTCAGTGATGGAAAGGAAGGTGAGTCACGAAGCAGTGCCCTGATAAACACAAGTGACACAAGTGAGCTAAGCCCACTGCTCAAGCTCCTGCACCAGCCTGGGCTGATCTCTCATTACAGGGCCTTATGCTGCGGCTGTGACCGTCATCCAGGGTTGACTGTGGTCTATAACAGGAGCACGAGCATCAGGCGGCCCCGAGAAAGGATTACTGTGCAAGTTACAGAACATAAATTCTGTGCTATGATTTTCTGTTTTTTTGTTGCTGCCATTGGAAAAATATGAATAATTTAGAATTATTTCTCCTGCTGGATGTTTTGTCCATTGTTACACCATGTTCTGCTGTTCCTATTGCATCATTTTAACTTGGCCTCTACTTATGATGCTACATTGTTTTATGTATACACTTTATAATTAGAACTACTAATTGCAAGCTTGCTTCTTGCCTTTAGTTGCTTTTCCAGAGCATTACTTGCAAAAAAGAAAGATCCCAATTACTCAGTTCTTTTCAATTGCTCAGTGATTATTTTCATAAATAAAAAAAAAAAAACAAACAGGACTAGGTTTTTAACTTACTGTATTTCTGAGCTTTAACCTGTGCCCATCTGGTGTGCAGAAATGAACTGCATATAAAAATGAGTCTTTTCAGACGCTAAGTTCTCGTCTCATAATCCTCCTTTTTTTTCTGAAAAAATTTAAAAATAAAAAAAAATCACATCAGATATACTGAGGGAGTTCCACATTAGATTTTACTTATTTTTTTGACATGTATAACTTTAGCATAGCCGACATATTGTCATATTTGTGATACCTTTGGGAGGCACAGCACACAAAGAAAATCCATACAGTTTAATTGTTCTGCAAGAAAGAGCTAGTCATTTCCACACACATGCTGCAAAACTTCAACACAATGGTCCCATTTTATCATTTGTTATTTCAACTTTGCTGATGATTCAGTGGTGTTATTCCAGTGAAAATCTGGAGTAACGCAGCAGTGAATCAGGCTCGTTGGCTCTGCATCTCACTATCTAAAATGAGGATCCACCTACAGGTACAATACTATCGCACTGCAGGTATCTCACAGACTGCAATCTGTTCTGGCTTGTCAGATCTTCATTGGAAAAGGATTGCATGGGTTCAAAATTAAAGCACATGCTGACTGCCACTTTGGTCAGTGGGAATACTCGTGAACAAGATGAGCTGGTTTTGGCTTTTCTAATGACAAATCACTCCTACCAGAAGTACCAGAGCACAGGGTTACTTTTTTTTTTTTTTAATTACTGATGTTTTCATTACCAGTGGCTGCCACGGATGGAGAGAGCAGCACCTCTGTCGTGTTCCCAAGAGGGCTGCAAGGTGCAGGGCCAGCTCCGTGCTGGGACCGGGCACGCAGCCACTGCGCCAGCTGGTGATGCTGGGTGTGCAGCAAGCCAGGTCGCTTTGCTGTCACCCAGCGATGGTGCTGTCGGCTCCAAGAAGACACTTAAGTGTGTTCTTGCAGCAATGGCAGTTAGAGCCGACACTGCAGCTATTTTATTGGCAGCCATGAGCTCAGCTTCACTGTTACACTTCAGTAAACACTCAGTGGCAAATAGTGCTAGAAAGTGTATGTAAATGACATCAGCACGTTCCTTCAGTGTGAGCATCTCACGATTTACTAACCAATCTCTACTCAAACTGCTAATTAACTTCCCCCTTTTCTTCTGTCATTCCAATTTGTTCCTTTCCCAAAGTTAGTCTTACAGGGCATCCCACAGAAATCTGCTTTCAGCCAGTGCCTGCAGATGTAGCCCTCTCCCGCCTGCACAAACGCTGTACATTTACCTCTCATGCACCCTGTGCCTGAACAGATTAACAAGCAGAGCCCAGTTATACGGTGGTCCTGGCATGCTCAGCAGGAAACAGCAGTTTTTGGTTTGAGCAACAGCCATCACAGAGGGCCTGAGCAATTAACTGAGCATATAGATTTATTTGCAGAGTTGGGGCACACTAATGGGCTGGGGGAAGGGGCTCCACCTTACGCCTAATGATTGCAGGGAACACAGCTGGAAAAGCTCTTTTGTTTCCACCAGGCAGTAACAGCATCACCTTGGGTAGCACCCCTGCTGCTGCAAGCACCCAGCGAGGCCTCAGGCACATTGCTCTGCCCAGCACAGCTCAGAGCTCTGCTCCTGAGCTGCTCAGGAGCCGCACAGACTGCAGTCTTCAGAGTGACAGCAGCACCGAGACATCACCACTGGGCTTCACTGGATTAGCATGAGCTTTCTTACCCAGTAAAAAGGCCCCTTTCGGTCTTCAGCCCAGGTGTTGGCAGGTGAGGGTTGGCACTGCCTGCTGCTGTTCAGCTGGAAGGAGCCGATGGCATCAGGCTGCAATGACAACTGGGTGATGCCACAGGAAGAGTGGTGAGCTGCTGGCAGTCCCAGCAGAGGGGGAAGGAGGGGCCGTGACCTGCTGCTCCCCGCTGAAGGCACAGGCTTGGTGGCAGGGTTTGGCTGCAGCCGATGGGAGATAAGCACCACGTGTAATTGTACTGTGCGGATTTCAGGAGTGGAGTGAGGTCTTCGTTCTGCAGTGACACCCAGCCCCTGCCAGCACAGAACAACCGTCACTGTCAAAGAGACACCAGGTGAACCCAGAAAAAGTGAAACGTCATGAGAAAAAATGAGAAATGAACCAGGGAGGCAGAATCTTACAATAACACTAATGTAAACACTGGTCTATTAAGAACTGTCAGCCTAGTTTTTATCTTGTAGCAGAGAGATTGTTTTTGAGAACATATGCAGAGTGAAGTGAATTCATAAACCTCTGTACCAGGTGCAATCATTAGTCAGTAAATGAATTACACATAATTATCTGCTTTGTATTTAATTCACTTGGCTTCCAGTTTCTTACTCTTTGTACAGTGAAACTCTCACACAAACACACTCTCCATGGGCAAGGAGGTTTTGGAGGGCTGCCATCATCCTGACTCATGAATCAGACTCCATGATTTGAATGATATTTATCTAAGCCTGCAAACAAAGAAGATGGCTATGTGTCCAATGAGAGAATAATTATTGTTATTATGTTTATAGAGCAACAACGTCGGGAGTTAGGACCCCGGGGGAAAGGCGGCAGGAAGGGCGAGCTGGGCAGAGGCAGGAGGCTGTAGGCAGCGTTTCAGTGCAGGCAAGTGCCAGGGCCCTTGCAGGGTTCCCTGCCTGTGACTCACCTCTGCCAGGAATCACCCAGTGGCCAGGCGGGCGACGAGGTGTTGCCAGCCTCAGCTGGGATGCTCACTGGAGCCGCAGGACCACCTCCCTGCGTGCTCTCGCTGAGACACCAGGACAGCACAGGGCCTGACAGGGCTTTGGCAGCCACTGAAGTCTTGGGGTTGGCACAGAGCACCCCAGGCGGCTTCGCCACCGCGAGGCTGAGGACAGGGATGTGCTGGGCTGCAGTGAGCCAGCCCCAGCTGTGTTGGGCAGCAGAGCTGTGCAGCAGCCTTCTGCTTGTAAGGAACACTGTATTTTTTAATATACAGATAATATACAGAACCCAGCTGTACACTTACATCCACAATTACTTTTTTAAAACTAAACTAGAAAGAAAGGGAAAAAAAATCCATAACCGAAGAGTTTCCTTCACAAGCAACACAGCTGCTGCCACGATAGGTAGCTGAAAAATAGACGCGTCCCTGGGCGTGGCATTTGGGATCACCTTGCTCCATGACTTCAGTGCAAGCTTGGGCAGAGGAGCCCTGCTCCACTGCCTGGGAGAGCTCTGGACGCTGTGACAGTGGCAGTGCCATGTGTGACCCAGATCAATGCTCTGTGTACTTAGAGCGGTGACAGGAGACTCTGCCTATTAGGGCAGTCTGCAGCAGGCAGTAAGCTTGGGATAACCAGTAACTTGAATCTCGTATTTCTAAAAGACAACTGCTACTCTAAAGCCTCATCTCACTTTGTGAGAGCCCCCTGAGGTTAGAGGGCACCCCACCCATGCCAGGAAGGGCATCTGATCTGTGGCTGCCCCCAAGGCATGCACCTGCACAAAGCTCACTCACGTTTCTTGTTGGGCTCATGGGGACAGGCCAGGTTCACCCGTGTTCATAGCCGACTGCTGCTGCGCGCTGGCAACTGGTGGCTTTCCTTCAGCTTGGCACCACCAGGCAACTGCCCTGCTCATTGCAGCCGTGGCTCTGTCTGGAGATCTCAGAGAAGAATGCCAAACTGGAAATGTTTTGGTTTGTGGTTTAAGGACACAGGCTGCCAGCATAACGGCCCTCCTGTCGAGAGAAGCAGAAAAAGTGTCATTTGCCTTCACTAACTCAGATTCAGATGGTGAAGTCTGAGCCACCTTGCAACTAGCTCTAATCACCTTCAGGTTAACAGCACACAGCCAGGAGACAGCAGGACAAACAGCCAGACAAGGACGTTACCTGGCAATGCAGTGAATGTAGAGCAAATCCTACATGGGAAGCAAACCATCCTGTTCTTGCTCTGCCATGATTAGTTCGAAATGCTTCCACATGTTGCCCTGGCTATTGGAAGACAGGCCAAACTGATAACCTGGCATAATAATCAATGCTGCAAAAAATACCACTAAAAATAGAAAATAACTATTGATGCTACTTCCAATCAAACCACTTCTAGAAACAAGTTTTATCTTGCTAGATGTTTTAACTGGTGATTAAATCCACGTTAATATCCCAGGAAGGAAGATGGAAAGGCTTTGACTAAGGAAGTATTGCCAATGCAATGATGTGAAGTGATACTTTGGATCACAAAGCGTTCCTTGGGGGATGTGTATTGCAAGCACTGGCTTTTTTAAACTGTAGTGAATCTTCCTTACTTAATTCTCGGTTCAGAATCACTTGAATTATCTGGAGAAGACTGATAGAACATACCTATGTGGTAACATTCACAGCCCAGAGGAAAAAAGATGCTTTTATATGAAAGCAATGCAAAATATTGCTGAGACAAGACTGGCCACAAGAGGAGAAAATGAGGTTTTACAGATTTTTGGTAAAGACCAGGACAGTACCCGAACCCATATGACAAGCGCTTCCCTGCTAGCAGTCCCAGAGAAATAATGCCATGAACCATGGGACCAGCGAGAACGCCACGAATACTTTTCTGTGAGCTGGCTGAGAGAAAACTGAAGTACAGGGCTACAAACTGCTAGCTCATTAAGAATCCCTGCATTTGGCACACCTGTTCCGGCGCACCTCGGGGCTGTTGCTGGACATAATAAGCCTTTAATTTTTATTTTTCTAACATTACAACACAGATGGCAGCTGGCTTTGTACACGTGAACATGGTCATATTGTCACATGCACCACAAGACCACAGAGCAGTCGTGCTCTTCACTGTCAAACCCAAGGAGGTTTCTGAAGAATGTGGTTCTGCAGTTCCTGGCCTGGCAGCGCACACGGCAGGGCTCAGGCACTGGGGAACACGGCGGTGGGGCCGGCACCCGCCCAAACAGCGCAGAGCGTGGGCAAAGCAAGTTCAGGGCTGCCTGCACCTGTCCGTGTTTCTTCAGAGCAGTATACGGACTTAGAATCAGGTCCCTTTGCAGTATGAATACTGGCTGCTTTGGTACAAGATCAGTAAGGAAAAAAAAAAAATCAAATTTTGAGACAGGATTTTTTTCCCAATTCACAGACTGTTTGATGTCAACGAAGTTATAAATTAGAGCCAGTGACAAAAGAAAACAGGTTCGGCAGCAGAGGTTTGAGATAAGCCTTACAGTTGCTGGACTTTTTGAGTTATACCAGTGACGCTAAACTAGTATTTTACAGGACAATTAACAATCTGTGCCTGTGGGGATTTTACTAATTTTTAGTGAAGATACTCAAGTAATTTACAATAGAAATATTGTTTGCCAGCCCTGGGAAGATTACATCGCTGGGTTATGTTCATGTGTGCTTTGGATCCCTTAGAAGGGGACAGGGCGAAAGAATAGAAAGAACCACATCCTCCTCTAGATCACGGATCACTCCTGTTTGTACCTGAAAGACCATAAATTTAGCTGTCTGCAGTGTCCTGGCACAGAGCCTGGGAACTTCCATTAAAAGATGTAGCTCCATCGCACCACACCTCTCAGTGCCAGAAATGGCATCTTCAGCATGCAAAGCAAAGCTTTAAGATCATGTCTGTGGCAAAGAGAAAAAAACCTGATTAATCTGACAGTCGAGTTCACCATTGCTTTCCTGGGGGACTGCCGGGGTATTTCTCCCTTGACATTGCAGCACGCTCTGGCTCCCAGCTTTTTTATTATTCCATTTTGTCCTGTTGCACCAGCCTTGCTCTAGGACAAATATATTTGTATTTTGGTGATGTGAAGCAATCTAGCCCTGACCTTGCGTGGTTCTTCACACACACGTAAAGCATCCTCTGAAGCCAGGCAGAGCGTGACTCTAAAGCTAATGGCAGGCCAGGTCACGTCCTTCACATCCCGGGCACAGGAGATGCCTGCGTGCCCGCAGCCCCAGACCTTCCCATCCTGCACGCTGCGGAGGAGTCAGAACCTGGGCTCCTGTGGTGGGGCTGGGCTCTGTAAAGCTGTGACAGCAGTCCCGCAGCACAGCGAGTGGGCACAGCTGTGAAGTACAACCTTTTCCAAAGAGCCCACTCCTGCCCATGCTTTCTGGCACCCTGTGCCAACCCCATTTACAATTGTTTTCCTTGACATATGGGCCCCAGATAGGGAGAAATAGCCAAACGTGGTCCCTCTCTTTTGGGTGTGGGTATACTCTGGTAAGTTTGGCTCTGCAGGAGGGAAAGGACAAAAGGACGGCCAAAGAGAGGAGAAAAGCTGGGCTGGGAGGGAGGGGCGGAGAAAGATTTTACATGTTCCTGGGAAGGAAACAATGGGTCAAGTGGAAGGAATTAGAAGAACCACCTCCTTCTCTACATCACACCCTTGCAGCTGAAGGACCCACCTGCCTAACATCCCTCCCCTGTGACTGGTCTGATGAAGCTCCATCCTGGCTGATGTGCCCAGGGACGACGAGGGCAGCAGAGTTCTCAGCACGCTACATCAAGCCTCCCTTTTTCACGACGGCATTCTGACGTGTCCCCACTATCCCAAGCACCTGCGCCTAAGCTCCAGCCCCACAATCTAGAAGTTAAGCCAAAGTTTGTTCCTCCCTCCCCTCCACCTCTCACCCCATGGCCAAGCCAACCTTGACCCCACAGACGAGCTCTCTCCAAAGCTCTCTGCAGACCTTCCAGGCATCCTTCCCACCCACCCCACTGCCCTGCAGCTCCTCCTGGGGAAGCGGTACATGAGGAAGGGACAAAGGCAATATGGTATTTCGTTGTACCCTCTTGTACCTATTGTCCTCTCCTCTCAGCACTGCCTGTCCTCAGAGTTTCTTGAAGCTTACAAAATGCTGCATGTCTAATTAATGACGATCTTGGTGTTTTTCCATTATTCCTGTATTCCATAATACGATCATACTATGCATAATGTTTACCCTTCTACACTCTTTGTATATTCGAAGCATTTACAAACATTTGCTGCTTATTTCTCCCCAGAGCAGCACAAGGTGCATAGAGATATCAGCCCCACTTACCAGACAGACCAGTCAGTACAGAGAGGACAAGGACTACCAGCAGCACCCTCAGCATTTAAGTGTCCAGTATGAGGTCTTTTTTTCTGAACAGCCCAGAAATAGGTCTCCCCAATTTACCGTTCCCTTCAATTAAAAAATTTCTGAAGGGGAAAGGTGCTCCAGCCTCTGGCCATTTCTGAGGCTCTCCTCTGGACCCGCTCTAACAGCTCCCTGTCCCCTGAGGCACACCACTCATCACAGACCTCCACCTGGACGTTGAGCCATTGACTGCAGCTCTCTGGATGCAGCTATCCAGCCCATTCGTTACCCACAGAATAGTCCACCCTTCACATCTGCGTCTCCAGTACAGGGGCAAGGATGTTGTGTGGGACCGTGTCAAAGGCCTCCCAGAAGTTCAGGAAGATGACATGAATTGTCTTTCCCTTGCCCACTGATGTAGTCACTGCATCATAGAAGGCCACTAGATTGGTCAGAGCTCTCAGCCACATGCAATACAAAAAAAAAAAAATGGTTTTTAAAAGCGCACACATATGTATATATAATGTACACAAATATACGCAACAATATAAGGTATATTACATATATATTAGATGTTATATATTGAAGTATATATACATCCCCATGAGATTGAATCAGGTTTGGTTTTGCTTCAGTAAGCCTTTGGCTGTAGCCAAAATATCAGTTCCAATGTCTCAGGCTCCCCTTCTGGAGAGGGAACTATACACGTCCAAGTCTCCTGTCTCCAGAGACTGCAAAGGAGCTTTATCCCTCCTCCGCAGCACCCACAAAAGCATTGGGCTGGCATTCATTTAGGAGAAGCCTAAGCCAAGTTGAACGCCACCATCCTCTTGGCTCTCAAAACCCCACGTCCCTGAGGTCACACCTTAACAAACAGCACTGCTCCTTAGAGAGCTGCTGTTGCTGAGAACAAGGCTCGTATGAGGGGACCGGTTACACACTTGGAAGCGTACAGAGTCCTTCAGGATTTATTTGTTCACTCCAGAGAGAAAGTGAGTCATGAGAAACCTTAAGGTGGAGCACTCAAAACAAGGAGTGTATAAATGATGAGCAAGGGAAGGTCAGCACCAGTCCTTCAAGTCTGAGCATGTCCCACTGTCGGTGGTGCATAAATAATGCTAGCTGGGTGCTTGTGGCTGTAGGAGAACAGCTACCACACTTCTGGTCTCTTACACGTCTCTGACTCATATAACATCATCAATGTGGCTGTTCCCAGTTTTCTTATAAAAAGGTAGATAAAGTTACAGAAATAAAGTGGTTAATAAATGGAACGCAATCAACAGCACCAGTTTCAAGTCAAAACTGCATGCTTGACAAAAGCCAAGATTGTTTCTATAATGAAACAAAACCTTTTTACCACATGGAGATTCAAACACAGGGATGGGAGATGGACCTGAATTCCGCTTGCTCTTGTACAGCAATACAATTAATCATCTTGTCAGATAAACCCGATTGCAGAATCTTTATTAGCACACTGATGCAAATGAATGGAAAAACATTGCTTGTTTTCTTCAGACCACAGGTTCAATTTAGAGCATTTGCAGAGAAGAAAAGGTCAGCTTCTTTAGTGAGCACGAATGATCCGTGATTCACTCTGAGATACCTGACAAGACCACTGGGACCTTTTTTTCCCTAAGACAAACTCTTTTACTACTGATTTTACAGAACATACTCTGTGGGTAACACATAAGCACACTAAATACGTTATCTCTAGATCCACCGATACTTGCGGTATTGCATCTAACTGCTGAGCACAGCTGTTGAAAGGCTGGAGGTTCTGCTATTCTCACCAATACCTTGGGGGAATCCAGGCCATGTTTTACTTCATCTTCCAGCTGTGATTGCTCTTAGACATTTCTGAGACAAAATCTCTTACTGAGCTAATGAGCACCTTTTCCACTGGTACTAAGCTCTTCTTCAGGTACTCTCCTGAGTGGCTTGTGAAGGATTAAAGTTGGACAGGTGAGCTGCAACACAGAGACTGGCCAGGTCCTAGATGTGCAGAGCAACAGAAGCTTCTGTGTGAAGGTATGAAATCATACACCTTTACCTGGTCTTCTGCTAAAACACACCTAAGTCGTTTCAAAGACATCTGCATCAGATGCACAGCATCAGGTCAAAAAACAGTATTTTTCAGCTTATTTCTACTTAGAAATTCAAGAGCATAACCCTACCACAACCCAGCAGTTAGAAGCAAAGCAAAAAAAAACCTATGCATTTACGTACAACAGTCAACATGGTCATCAGCCTGCCCCTTCTCAGGGAGCTTCTCCTGTGCATTTTTCTTCAATCTACATCCAGTCTAAGACATTTTGAGCCCTAAATCCAAGTAAATATTTGGCTGAAAGAAAAGGGTGTGGCAAAGAAAAAAAGAGACCCTAGAGGTGCTCAATGTACTCAGCAACCCACAGGGAATGAGATGGATGGGGCACCCTGCACCCTGGATGGAGATAGAACGGGGTGGTGCTGAGCACGAACATGTTTGTGGGTCAATGGCTCCCAGCTGGAATAGGGCAGGTGACAACAGGATGAAGCCAGCACAAAACCTGAATGTTGACTGCTGCAGCCCCTGCCCCTCCTTGCTCTCAGGCAGTAGGTGGCAGGCAAGGTGACACTCCTGCCCTCCAGCTCCTGAGGCAGGAGGCAAGAAGGATGCAGTTCCTGCGTGTTCGGGTTAGGAACATATTTGGGCCAATTTTCGTATGTGGGCTTCCCACTCTCAGTGCCATCTCCCTTACCAACGCTTCCTTTGCAGCCACTGCTTTCCATCTGGGGTATTTCTCAGCTCTTCTAGTGATCCTCCAGCACTGGTACAGTGTGCCTTTCTGGTGACTTTCCGAGCTGTAGAATTAAAATGTGATTTTGAATTTTAACGAAGTTTAACATTGTGCAGAACTGTACAAAGTTCAATGAAGTCAATTTGCAGTTTATTCTGTCAACATACATCTATAACTGCGTCTTAACATACCGTACTTGTGGATGTGGTCCATACATTACTCTGAGAATCTTAAAACATTTTATTAATACTAGCTGTGGAGTATAGAACCCTTACTCTGAACCATTCTCACCCCCCAGGATAGCGCAGATGTAGGGCAGATGCATCTTTCTCTGCACAGAAGAACTAGTGCTCACGTACATGCACTGTGCCTAGAACTGTGCTGTTCTTGTGCACTTCTGTAGGCACGATGCATGCTGATATGGGCATGCAGCAGAAATCAAGGAGTGACACGCAGTCACTGTCTTTTCTTCTTTGGGAGGGCTGCTGTTTTCAAAGCCGTTGCCAGTGAAATTATGTCTGCATCCTTTTGTATGAAACAAAAGAATGAGACAAGACACAATAAGAGTTACAGACTAATCAGAGGTTTGGCAGTGGCTTTAGATCACAGAAAAATGTCTTGATCCACGTACATTTAAATGAATAAATAACTGAATTAACAACTTAAGCAGTGCTATGATTCTTTATCAGTGTGATCCTCAGGCTTATGCAAAGTGTATGAACGCCTTTTATGCAGAGCTGACAAACATTTTAGAGAGAAGATAGGTTACTCACATTTCCTTGCAATGGACTGTACTGAAAAAAAAGGACGTTAAAGCCTGTAAGCTCAGAACTGCTTTGCCTTCATGACACAAGCACATTGCTGAGACATGGCTGACTGGGAGCACAAACTTAATCTCAGAGAACGTCATAACAAAAAACATGTGTTTATTCCTTTTAAAAGCCATGAGGAATAACCCCCAAAGCTGACCTTGCTATTTCCTTCTGTCCCCTTTGTTATTTTGCAGTATGTCTGGGTTTGAGTCAAAACCACAGCTGTCCACCCAAGCTTTCCCAGTGACTTCTGTAGGGCTTGGGTTGGGCTTGCATGTTATCTGGCTTTGGCGCTGACCTTAGCTGCTCATCTCATCTCCCAGGCTCCCAGGAAGACAGAATGGCAGCCCCCAAACAATGTGAGGGAATAATACAGGTTAAGGCTGCCTAGCACAGGGTTTGGTAACTGTTTTCAGATAAGTCCGAACAAAGGAGTGATGTCTCAGCGTGATACCCCATGTTTGAAGAGCACCAAGCACAACTAATATGGAGGCTTTCGGCAGTGTCACTGGTTTAATAATAATAATAAATAGGATTGTGACTGAATTTGCTATCTCAACTTTGCTGATACATGTAACAGCTCCATTTTTTTTCTGGGAAAATAGGGACATACCTGGAAGGTGTAGCTTTCTGCTTGGACCTGCAGCCTTTTAAGCATTCGTCACAAGGGGCTTAGGCACAAATCTTGTGTCATTCAGAACTGCACAGAGAGCACTGCTGTCATTCCCAAGTTTGCTAGCAGAGCCTCAGCAAAATAATGCCACACATCTGGGTGCTGGGCCAGGAGATATTGCACTTCACAGACCAGCAGCCCTCTGTTCTCCTGTCACCTGCATCCCCTCCTGTTCTGTACAAAACACGTGAAGCACAAGGGAGAAAAAGTCAACATTTATTCAGTAAGACCTTGCACATGAGATGGAATAGCACGTGGCACCTAGGAGTACATCAAAACACAGCTCTCCTTAAATAGGATGGGTTTTGATGAAAGAAGTAAAACCAGGAACTAGTTAAAATTAGAGGAATAAGGTACAGTTTAATAACCACAATAAACAGCTACTGACCGTGCAGTAGTGCAGTGGTTTCTGTAAACCCAGGAACATTGCAGAGGTTGCTGGGCACATCCTGTGCTGTCTTCTCAGGTGAGCAAGTGGGAGGGATGTTCACTGAGGCAGGAAAATATGGGTACTGCTTTATTCACACCAAGGAAGAAGATATCTTCTGCTGACAATAAACCGCAGCAAACACAAGAAGCCTTCCCTCTACCACAACATGCAAACCTGTAGTCATGAAGTGGGTTGCTCCCATAACAGGGCACCCCCAAACCTTTACATCTTATGAGGATCAAGCACCCGCTTTGCACGCACATTCTGCCTTCAGGATCTCTCTGATGTTCCTCAAGGGCTGTGGATGATTCAGGAAAAGTGTAGAATTTCAAAAAATCACATTTTTAGGCGAGTCCATTATTATGGGTGATGATTTTCATCATCACTTTTAAAGGGATGGTTCAGTGGCCCTTTGAGAATTTGAATGTATCTTGTTTTTGCTCTTTGGACTAGACAGACTACAGCCACGGAGTTTAAAAATAGAGAACTTGTTAATACCCTGCTGGTTTTAAAAGAGAATTTTTGGCATACACGTCTTCCCTTTGGGATTTTGATTTCTCAGATCTGAACTCCAAGCAGCAGCAAAGCCATCATTTGGCAGCAATGCAACATGTGGCACAGTGACATTTGTCGCACACACAAATTCTTGCACAATTTTTCTGAAGTGCAGGTAAAGATTTAACAGAACTGTAGCTGGATAGACCAAGACTCTGACAAATAAAGTCACTCAGAAGTGTGGCTCCATGAGTGGAATAGTATTGCTGTAAGCGGACATGAGCAGCACCACAGGCTGGGATTATGAACTTGAGGGCTCAGCTCCCTGTTGTAACAGCAGATTAGATGCACTGGATGAGTTTTCCATTTACAGAGCAATAAGCCTTTTGCCAGTCAACCCCAAAACATACCTAGCCTCTTACCCTGCATATGGATGACTAATCTATGTTTCTCATCCTCATCCTATTCCTGTTTTGTCTGTTTTCTTTTTTGTTTTGTAAGCTCAGATCTGCTAAATAATGCTGTAGGACTTCTCCTCTCCAGTCTCAGTGTCATTTTGTACTACAGCGCTCCAAGGCCACTTAATACTGTGACGAGAGGTAACGCATCGACTGCAATGTATATTGCTCGTGTTCATCTTCACTGCAACAATGAGTCATTATTCAGAGTATGTTTATGTAATATCATAAATACCAATCTCTGGTATTTATGCAGCATAGTATTTACTTGGGCAAGTTGCCACATGCACTAAAGAAGTAAACAAAGAGCCATTCTTTGGAGGGTTAAAAAAGTCTTAAAATGAATCCAATTTTCCTTCATAAGGCACTCCTTGTTATTTTACCTAAAGTGGCTCTTTAAGATATACAGTATGATAAAACACACAATTCCTGGGAGACGTAATTATGGTTCCTAAGAGACTGGTGAATAAACAATCAGGAAAAGAGTGTTTGTTTTCCTTAGGTTTTTTTTTAACTATTAATGGAAGGCATTAAAAAAAATGAGGAGGAATGTGTTGGGTCGATAAATGGTAAGAAAAGCTGAAGAGTACACTTCACTGAACATACAGGGTTTCTGCCTTAAAAGCAGTTCTGTTTTATTGGATTGTAAATAATCCTATTTTGCAAATGTATTTGCAGTGGGTGTCAATACCACAGTGGACTCTTTGTTTGTTATATTTACTGTACTGCGTACATCAATGGCGCAGCGCGTGTTCCAAAGTAAAGAGCTTGCCTCGTCTCACGTTACCTTTAAGCATTAACACAAACAACTTCCTTCGAATCAAGGTGAGAAAATCTTCTGCATTGTACGAAATGTTCTGTATGACACAAATTCCTCAGGAACAGTGGGGGCCCCAGCTGGTACAGCACTGAGCCACTGCAAATATTTTTCTAGCGAGTCAGGGACACTGCAGTCAGCCCTACACATACACAGCCACTGGAAACCTAGAAGACGGCTAAAGCTAAGCAGAGTCAACAGCCCAAGAAAACCTTTTTGCAGCCTGCATATATCAGAATACATTTACAGCAGGAACAGTGTTTAATAACATTGGTCCTCGTAAAGTCAGTCAGTGATCTATCACCTGAAAACAGAGGCTCCCAAAGCCACTGGTCACAGTTCCCTCTCCTGTACATCAGATTGGTGAAACCAAGTAATTCTGCTAGTGAGCGAGCGATGGACGTCAGAGCACCCTTGCAGAAGCACAGCTTCACACCGCAGGGCCTGGGCATGCACCAGCACCTGTCACTGCAGGGTTTTAACCTCATGCATATAATGACCAGAGCTTATTAGTGTAGCAGAGACAAATGCAGACCTCACATTCCTTCTGTGGCAAGTAGGTGTTAGAGCAATAGATCACACATTAGCTGTAGCTAATACTCATTTATGATCCACTCATTCATATCAAAAAAAAGATAGCAAAAGTCACAAGAAGTCTGTTTTTCTCCAGAAGATCTGAAGTAGATGCTGATGCCATTCACGGGCTGAAGAACCCACATGATCTATGAGTTACTGCCTCAGTGACATGAGATATTTTATCTCTTTTTCTTTATCTTTCACATACAGATTTGCAAAAATGGTTACAAGCAAAATACAAGCTCAGGATGAATCTGGTCAAGCTACTACTTGTTCCTGTCTTAAGGATTTATTAGAGAAGTGAATAAACATACTTGTTGTGGTAATTAACCCCATGTAAATCACCAATCCTGCCTTTATAGGGTTTTGTTTGTGCTGCTGTCATTAAGGGCTATTCAGTATTTCCAGACTGGAGGCAGCCCTGAGGTGAAACCTCAGCAAGCAAATGGAGAAGACACGCAAAACAGGAGATAAAGCAGCCCCTGGCAGGGGGAACCCATCAGGAAGCCAGATCCCTTGTCACTGGATGGCTTCCTTGAGGGTACAGAAAGTAGAAAGACAACAGCAATAAAAAACATCAAGTCCAAGTCATTTTTGGGCAGTCTCAGCTCAGTAACTACATTTTTGTCATCTAAAAAAATTAGATCCACCTCCAGCCTCTCGACCCCCAGGCCCTGTTTGTGTGAAGCCCATTTCCCTTAAAACAGAGCTCGGGGTCTGGCCAGCCCAGAGTGTGTGGTACATGTGGGTACCACAGGCTGATGAAAAAACTGTTCATGCAGTGCTGAGTTGTTAGCTGCTCATCAGCTTCTGGATGGTCCCTTCCACTGTCTGCTGAAATCTGCAGCAATCTTGTCATTGATTTCAGCAGGCACTGGGTCAGGTTTAATACTCCCAGACCAGACACCCGAACAGATGCATGTTGGCAGTGCTAATTCAGGCCTCAGCAATGGCCCCTTTGTTGAATCTCCTCCTTTGTTGCTGGGCCCCTCCTGCCCTGTTTCTCCCAGCAGTTAACACCACTAGGCAAAGGAAACCTCTCTCGAGAAGGAAATGCCCTCTCTCCTATAACAAAGCCCTCAAATTAATTAGCAGCGGTGCGATGCCTTCGAAGGAGATCTGAAGTGACACTATACAGCTGACTGAGTGGATACTTCAGCCTTGCTAGACCGCCTGCTGACATCTGCTATATGGAGCATGCAAATGATTAAGGTTAAGTAATAGCAACAAGGAACGAGACAGTTTCTACGCACACGCTGCTGATCACTTCGGTAAGGAGTGGTGGATCAAAGATGCCTTTCAGCTCAGGACACTTCTTACTAGAGGAAGTTTAATCAGTGAGTAATCCAGAGCCACCCAGGTAGGAGCCTGCTGGAGAACTGAAAATATCATAATCGCTTTATAGGTCAATACTGCTTGTGAGGCCACCACACTTCTCTTGTGCTATGAAGCCATCCTGTCTTCTGGCTTCACTGGTGAAAAAATGATCACCCAACAAAGACAGCACAACACAGCAAAATTGAAAACACATTTAGCAATTTGCATACCTTGCATGCCATAGAACATCCCCAAATCCTGGTGGAAATGTGCATAATGTGCCAGACATCTTGAACCCAGGAACTCCCCTCCCCATAATCCCTGGGGACCAAAAAGTTTCTGATTGTACTCCAGCTTCCCCATAAAAGCTTCATTGTTACTGCAGCCCAGCCTTTACCAGGAGTCATGGCATTGGGCCACAGCCTCCAGGGACACTCTCAAGCTGCACAAAACAAGTTTTTCCAAACAGTTTAAGTATTTCCCAGCCCAGACTCTCACATTCTAGTTGTTTGTGCAGGGACAGTAACCCACCAAAGCCCTGCCTAAAATACTGGTTGTTTAAACTCCACAGAGACATTTTTTACTAACATTCCTTACTGCTGTAACCTCTTGACCATTTTAAACTACTATTAACGGGCAGACTCCATAGGCCTAATGTCAAGGAGTCATCCCTGCTGCAGAAAAGCAGACATCAGAATAGACACATAATTGCTGCTTCCTCAGGACCACTATTGCTGCGAGGAATGTCTTAGTCCAACTGCACTTCACAGCGGTCCTCAAGACACATGCAGCATCAGCTCGACAGCTCTCAGCTGCGATAATGCTTTATGAAGAAACTGGGGAAATCTGCTAGGTGAAGGCTGGCGGGCCCAGGGAGGTGACCTGCACTGGGTGCCTGGAGCACCCCAGCCACATGGCAGGGCAGGTGTCCCAGCTCCTCTGCAGAGATCTCACCCTCCTTACTAACCAGGCAGTGCCACAGTGGGAAGAGGCCACTGGAAAACCGTTCATTGTACTTCAGCTTCTTTCACAGCAGCAGGGCAAAGCCTGGTGTTGGTGTCAAGGGTGCAGGATTTTGATGGCAGCAGGGAGAAGCTGGCAGAGGAGGAACATCAGCAGGACACTTTGCAGCTGCCACAATTGCCTCCAGATGTGTCTATCGTGCTCATTTGCAAGGGTCTGCTCCAGACAGTGGCTCCCTGGGCTCTGCCAGCCTCTTCAACATGCTTTACTCAAACACCTGCGCATGGTGATCTCCCTGCTCACAGGGAAGGGCTAGCAGCCTGAAGCGTGCTGCTCATGGGGGTTTGTGAGAGCGGCCACCCTCCACAGAACCAGCAGCAGCCCGTCCCGGCTGGCCCCGCAGGAGCTGCCAAGCTGCGAGTCCCCCTGCAGGGCTGAGGCTCCGCAGCTCCACTTAAATCAGAGCCAGACCTTCAGTAACTCATATCTTCCCCTCTGTTCTAGCCCTAATCTAGCTAATCAGGGCACTCATCTGCTAAATTAGTACTAATTAATGAAATGCTTATTTAAAAAAGGGCTGACTGCAATTCATGGCTTCTGCTCATCATGGAAGACACTGGCATCTCTGCCCTGTGCCAAGGTCGGAGCAAGGCACAGGTCACAGGGCCGCTCCAGCCCCACCACCTCAGCTGCCCTGTGCGTCTCACGGCAGGGAAGCACCGCTCTGAGTCACCGCTCAGCGCCATGGAGTGTTTGGTGGTTTTTAGCGTAGAGCCCTTCAGAAGGCGGCTTTTAGGTGGCTCGCTCTGCAAAGACGATAAAACAAACAGAAGTGGAGCTAAAGAGGAATTTCTGGAGTGCTCGGCACCAGGCCTAGCCTTTGCCAGGAGCCCAGTCAGGCCCTTCATGAGCCGCTGCAGGCCGGTGAGTGCCAATGGACAAAGCCTTTTCACAGGTGTCTAAACACACACTGCTGTTTGAGGAAATAAAAGGCTTTAAAACATGCTTATGAATTCAGTTGGGTATGCCTGAGTCCAGGAGTCCTCAGTCTATCAGCACGTTGTCCCCTTGGACACTGAGGGCTTTGGGCAGGGATGACAACAGTGTGGGCAGTCAGCTGCATGCTGCCAAGCTGTCCACTTCGCGGCAGGGTCCTCTCCAACAGGGCAGCTTCAGCAAGGAAGCATGCAGCACAGCTTCACTTGATACCTTGGTAGGGCCCTTTGGCTCAGTTTGGTGTAATCTGCTAACACAGGCACCATTATTACAGCGCTTGTGCTCAGGCATATCTCAAGAGTTCCTTGTAACTATAATAGGAGAGGCTAATTCATCTGGATCCCATGAGGGAAGACTAGCCCTACACCATCCAGGGCCAGGCATAGAGCCCTTCACACAGGTGGGCAGAGTCCCGAAAGCCACTGGAAATCTGTCGCAGATCAAATCTGACATCTGGCATAGTTCTGCTTCTGCACCTTGCACTTGCTTCCTGGCAGCCCTCACGGGTGCCTGTAGGCAAGGAGGGAGCAGGGACACGGGCAAGCTCCCTCACAGTTCCTTTTCCTTGCTTGCCCCAGCTGGAGACACCCTAGCAGGTTTGAAGGTGCCAGGCTGGAGGGTGCTCCTGAGTGACAGTCACTGGTCTGCCAGTGGGTGCACAACACAAGGAAGGAGATCTGGCTGTTTACACAAGGCTCCTTGCCAGCGCAGCCACGTTGCTTAGAGGTGCACTACCTTTCTTCTTCCTGGTCAGTGTAGCTCTGTCCGCAAAAATCAAGACCAAGACCAAGCGTGGGAGTTGATCCTTTGCCTTGTGTACACCCAATGGCAACATCTTGTGTTATCTAATAAGCTCTATCTTGCACCTCGCAGGTTGAGCCTCAGAAATGCTTCTTGGGCGTTGTATAAACCCTTGGCCAGGTAACGCAGGGTGGGCAGCGTCCCCCAGCAGTTATTTCAGCAGGGGCCAAAGCTTTGCTCTCTCTTCATGTCATTTGCTGCATGAGCTCTCCCTGCTCCAGACTCAGTGACACCGATCACCTGAGCTGTATTACATGCTTTGAGATGCAGCATGGCATCAGCTCCTCTTTCAATACAGTGAGTTCCTGGCCTCAAAGTGCGGCTGTGGTGTGGGGGCACCAAGTGATGGTAGCAGCTCTGCAGTGCTTAGTCTTTGGGGAAATGGGCGGGTGACAGTGTTACCAGGAAGGTTGGTGCCTCTTTCTGCATGCTTTTATAGAGTTTCTGACAACCGTTTAAGACATAAATGTATAAATTTCTCAAGAGAGATTTTTTACTTCCCGTGGGACTGAAACACTATGAGGTCTCACACTGAATTATTGGCTCTGGCTGAAGACGAAACCATGCAGCTGCCTGGACCAGCGTGTTGCCACAAGAGCATGGACATGGCTGTCAAGTGCAGGCTCTGCCGAGGCCCGTCTCCATGCTCCCACTGACAGATCCCAGCCACAGTTCTGCCCTGGCAGGAGCCCTTCCCCTGAAATGCTACAATTACAGTTGCTCTACTAAAGCTACATTTGGCCTTTCATCTGACCTTCTTTGATTTTTTTTCCACAACCTCTGGCAGGTCTTCAGTGCATTCAGTTCTTTATATTAGAGCAATCAATCCCACATGCAACCAATTAGGTTTAGACATATTTTGGTGACCGTAATATTGTACAGACATTCTACCAAGTTTTCAACAAGAGAGGGTGGCTCCTACATGTCACTTTCTAGCAGGGAGCATGCTGACTACAGTTCAGAAATATCCCAAGGAGAAAAACATATTCTAGAATTATACTCTGAGCCCAAATGTGCCACTTGTAGACAACATTCTGGCTTTGTGTACATACAACAGGGACACAAACGCTGTTCCTTCTCAGTGCTTGCAGCACACCGGGCAAGAATCTCACCAGACCTGCGTGACCGGGTTTGTCATCCAACAACCTCATAACCTGCCACTGTCATTGCTCGTGACACACACCAAATATATTTCATTTCTTAGGAACAAAGAGGCTGCAGCACCCACAGTCTTTTAGCTCCACTCACTTAGTCTGGGCCCCTAAGGAGGGAAGGGAGTGCAGCCAGTACGGGTGCGTATTTGCCTCCACCTCTGCACTGAATACAGTTCGGTCTCATCGCTCTTCTCTCCCTGGCTGCTGTGCTGATGCATCACATTCTGGCCAGTGTTTATCGTATTATCTGAAGCTCCTCCTTAGGAAATCTTCAGCTAAAGACACATCTTCTTTCTGTTCATGGTGTGAAGCTCCTATTGATCTGCACTACCGACACAGACAAAGATAAATGGATTCTCATCCTAGTCCTTTCCAAATGTGTTCTGCCTGTTTACCCTGATGGACATAACACTTTACAGGAGTAAAGCAGCTTGGTTGTTCGCTCCACTGCCAGGGAGAAGACTTCTTGTGTGAGGGGCTTGGTGGCAGCAAGAGAAACTTCACGTCAGTTGTCCCAGACCTCTCCTCTCCTCTCCTCACACCTCTGTGGGATCTTTCTAGTCCTCATCAGAACACAAATGCGTAATAAGAAGCCCACAAGCAGAAGCACTGTAGACCATGGTTCTGGTGCTAGACTATCTGTAGAATTTTTGCATTACCGCTGTTGTAGCGCAAGATGTCTAGGTAACGCAGCAACAGGAATTCTAATGAACTTCAGATGGGAAATTATTTAATGGAGGGGCTTTCCTTCAGAAATTTGTGAAATTATTACTATTATTAAGAGATTTTGGGGAAAAAAAGTGCCAACAATTTTTGGAATAAAACATTTCAAATTTTGATTTTATATTATATATGATTTTTTTTTAAGTTATAATGATCTAAATAAGCCCAAACTATTTATTTTTGTGGAATTTTCCTTTGTGGAGAATTTCAACATTTTGAGGTTTTGTTCTGAATTGGAATGAAAACAAATTTCAAAATCTCAAAATTGTCTGTGAAACACAATTTCCATTCTCTGGCCAGCTCAAGTTTCAGGCTAGAACATGTCTAATAGCTCCCCTGCAGGGAATCCCTTTAGGAAAAAAAAGTCTCTGAATGAATTTACTGGTGCAAACATATAGTTTTTAGGATTTGTCTATTTTTCCAAGTAGACAACGGCACCACTGAAAACTTTCCCAAGTCACTATACAAGAAGCCTCCACACATTCCTGAAAAACTTATATCTGAAAGGCATTGCTAACTTTGCAAAACTGATGGTGGCCATCTCCTGGTAGCGATATTGGTCATTCAGTTACAGTTGTCACTTATTTCCCGTAGACCACAGAACTGATCTCGTAACTATTTCCTTGTCCAGTCTTTGTTGGACTGCTTTGAACAGCTTTATATTGCATTTTCAAGGTAGGTGCTATCCATTCAGGTTAAAATATTCAACAGAACAGGATTTATATTCTAGGATATACAGATGGATTTAAATATTTACAGCCTTAGCAAATACTTCTGCAACAAAATAAAATAAAAAACCACACATTACAAACAATCAGACTTGCATGTGCAAAGACCAAAACCCACTGTAGGACAATTATTAGGGACACCGATGTAGACCTACCATAAGTGCTGTTGTCAAGGGAGTTACTTTGGATTTACAGTGACACAAATGAGATTTTAGGCCAGCCTGGTCACAGCAGCTTTATCTATCACAACAGCATAAAGAAGTCTAATACTGACGTGAATTAACATGATAACTTATTCATGCACTCTATTAAAAATATGCCCTGCATGCCATGTTTGTGTTTGCCGCATTCTTCTAGCTGTGTTTTACTGCAGGGGAGTTTGTGTGTGCTGCTCTGGGTGTGTGCGTGGCACGCTGTGCTGATGTATTCTGGAGAGTGTCTCTGCTCCTCCAGAAAGCAAAGGCTTTGTGTCAAGGTGAAAGCTGAACTAAATACACACTGTGCAGTCAAAGTTTGTTTATAACTCCTGACTCTGTTGGGTCAGACATGCGGCAGTTTCACTAAACAAACAAGTAGAAAGCAGGTCAATGTCCAAATACTGGAGTGCAGCTTACTTAAATTGCATGAATAGTTGTCAGAGGAGTAAAGCTGTAAGTGAAACACATTGTCTCTGCAATAAACAAAAGTGCACGAAAGGGGGTAGATCAAACTCATGCCCAGGTGTGACTGTGGGCTGGCCTTGTCTTTCACTAAGATGCCTTCAACCAACCACCTCAGCATAACACAGGAAGTCATTGGGAGCACATCTGGCACTTGATGTATTTGCTGCAGAATCAGCAAGATAAATCTTTCAATCCACTGTCCTGAGTTGCTATATTGTTAGCTGTATGTTAAGTCATCACAATAGGTTTCACCCTCTGAAGGGCTAGAGGAGGGAAAACAAACCCAAACTGCACAGTAAATCTATCAGGGAATGACACAGAGGTGCCCTACTGGTTGGATCGGTACCATAGCTATCCCTTTCCCATGCCTCACTTCAGCAAGGTATTTTCTGGCATTTCACCCTATCGAGCTGGCTGTTCATCTTGCGTATACAAACCACCTCCTTTGCTGAACTGCCCATGCATCCCATATCTCTTAATGCAGTTCTCTTCAGAAACCCTGTGAGGTGCAGAAGTGCCATTATTTTATATAGGCAATTGAGGCCTAAAGTTAGAAAGGTCAACCAGCTGCCAAAATCCAAGCAGCCCTGTCTCTAGCTGAGACTTCCCTCTGAATTTTCTTCCTGATAGACTGAACGCTTGTCTGGATCTGGAGAATAACATCTCCAGACACTTGTCTTTCAAGCTCCTGCATACACCTTATTGAACATGCACATATCAAAATCAGCCATCAGTCATCCGATGCACATAAATTCATTATGATGCACAGAAGTTCATAAATTTGTTACCAGTCCCTATGACGTAACCACAGCTTTTTGCCATAGTACTGCCTCTTTCCCTCTATGCTAGAAAGCAAGTAAAAAACTTGCCCATCTGATTAGATACCTAATTTTAATGTTAAACAATCCCAATAAAAATATATTCCCTCCTGGACTTGTATTGTCCAAGAAACATGTTAGCACGCTTCCTACTCAGAGGCTGGCTTTGCGGTGGCACTGCCAAAACACCCATCGCACCCCACCAGGGAGCTGCGCCAGTGCCATGGCTCAGCTCAGCTCAGCTCTTCCACTTCTGGAAGGGCAAAACACTCTTTTTGTTGGAGGGGGAGAGAGAAGGGTCTATCAGGTAGCCAGCTCCCTGCTGAGCATGACCCTGTGGTAGTTCTCACGTGTTTTACAGTAATTCACTTGTTTTATATCAGGAAATTCATTACTTTCCCCAGTGTAAAATTTCAGTACAGAATCATTCTTTAACTTTTACCCACTTATCAAGGCTCTTCCCTTTCCAGTATGTCTCTGCTCCTGTGCTTGGAAAATTTACCTTTAGATGGCTACGGTTGCTTTTCTATATTTTTGCTCTCCATCAATATTCCTCAAGGAGACTGTCAGCAGCACTCGGTGTTGGTCTTGCTCTGCTCTGTCTGTAGCATGTAGTGCCTTTAACACAAACAAATGTAAATTGGGGTTATCTGCCTTGGAACATGCCAAACTGAAACAAAAATAAAGATTTGCAAAATTAATGCAACCATGCAGATTTATTCTAAGGGAAGTGGGCCGAGAATTGGTCCCAGAAAGACTGCAATACAGGAATCCCTAGATTCCTAGACAAAACCTGTCTAAATGAGTTTGTGGTCAACACTTGAAACAAACAATTGGCCCTCCCATCAGCTCTTACAACAGAGCGATTATGGCAGAGCTCCATGCTGCTGGCACGGAACGCTCCTCGCGGCTTCTGCTGGCAGCCTGACATGTGAAGGTGCGGTAATGTATTAATGTGCACTGCAAGATAGAAACCACCGCTCCTTTGGATTCCACCTCAAATATATTTTTTTTCAACTAAGTATGTAAACATGGGAGCAAACAGGCAGAATGGTTTAACAAGTTGCAGTTACGATTAAAATGCTTAAAGGAGAAGAAGATATTGTTTGGCTGAGCAGAAGGGAGAGGGAGGCAGCTCTCCAGCTTGGAGGGACAAGGGATTTCTTCAGGGAGCCACAGAAATATTTGTCCAGAAGCCACAGAAGAAAATGAAGAGAAGAATGCTTTATAATTAATATCAAGACAATCTTGTATCACTAAGATCATAAAATCATAGAATGGCTTGGGTTGGAAGGGACCTCAGAGATCATCTAGTTCCAACCCTCTGCCGTGGACAGGGCTGCCAGCCACTAGCTCACTAGATCAAACTGCCCAGGAACCCATCCAGCCTGGCCTTGAACACAGCCAGGGATGGTATCTAGCAGGCTGGGAAATATTTCCTTCAGGGAAGCTCTGGACTTTAAAATCTAGGAGAGATTTTCTAATAGCTAAAGGATAAATACATGTATAGAGTAATTCAAATAGTATTAGATTCCCATGCAGAACGTATAAATGAAGTAGCAGCAGCACTTTAACAGCAGCAGTAAGTGTTATAAAGGACCAGAAATCCAGTGAGAAAAATACGAACTGCTGTCCCACAGGCAGCCAGCTACAGTCTCTGACCCACCACCCCCTCAGTGGGAGATAATGGAAGAAGTTAAATGGGTCAGTGTAGAAAAAATAAGGAAGTAAAAGAAACCCAGGAGCAGTAAAGTTTATCACTTTCTGCTGTCCAGTTCCTTTTACAGTGTGGAAATAGCTGGTTTGCAATGCCACAGTGAAAAGAATAGCCTACTACAAGCTGTTTTTTTGCACCTTTCTAAGCAGACGATCACAATTACAGCATTAAAAAAATCTCTTTTATTGGAAGTAGCAGCAGCAATGCTTGTTGTGTTACAGTAGCATCGAGAGTCACAAACTCTCTGCCAGGGCCCACTGCACATTGCACCCTACAAGCACACAGTAACAGATGGAAGAGTTTAAAACCTTGATCTTATTTGTTTGTAAAAATTTGATTTGATTTAAAATTTGCTCTGTTACAGCAAATATTTATTTGTGTGCTTTTGTCTACCACTGTGAGGAAGGTGACTAGTCACAATGTGGAAAGCGAAGCACATGCAGGACAAGAATCAGAATCAAGCAAGAAAGGGAGGGGAGATGGAGAATATTAGCGCCCCTGAACTCTTTATTTTCCTTTGCCTCTTTGTAATGTGAAGCTTTATTTAATGCCAAGCCTCTCTGCACCCAGAAAACATGGGTGAAGGCCCAGAGCAGGCTTAGATTGCCTTAAAACTTCAGAGATTTAAAAATGGCAACACAGTTTGGCCTCCTGTTGCTTGGCATCTTGTTTCTGAGCCTTGCAGTGCATTTGGATAACATTTTCAGGCTTTTCCCTGCAACTGGAAGAATTAGAAATTTATTGTTTGAAAAAAAAAAAAAGTGAGAGAGTCATGTGATCGTGTGTTTCCAGGAGCTGGGACTTGAAGAAAAAGCCCACCCCAAACTTACAATAAAATCATGAGAATTGAAAACACCAGACTTAAGAAGCTCATCCAAGATTTCTGCTGTGCATATGGAAAACGAGGGTGTTGTCAGGACTAGTTAGCTAGTGTTATAAAGCACTCAGAAGAAAAACGTTAGTTATTATTTAGGAGGAAACCAAAGTGTAAAGTGTTTTACATATAAATCTGCCCTTTAGAAGGGCAACATTAAAAACACAAGATTGAGCTCTGGATTACTGAAGGGTAATAAAGAGGTTTTAAACACAGCCATAACTCATGCTGCATGAAAATGACTCAGCAGTGCCTTGACCAAGCTGAAAACAGGACCTCTGGAAGCGATTAGGAGAGGACTACCTCCCCTCATGCCTCCCCACCTAATCTGCTTGGGATGGGAGCCGCACAGAGCAGCCCAGGGCACAAAGCTCATCCCAGAGCAGAGGACTCTGTGCCCCTCTGTGCCAGGGCAAGCAGCTGGCCTTCCTCCCAGGAGCAGAGGAAGGGATGGTGGCACACCTCTGCTGGCACTGGCAGGTAATGCCGAGCAACGCCGCAGACTGAGGTATGAAATGAGTGGTGTGAGGGTCCCTATGTCCATGTCATAGCTATTTCAGAGGTTTCAGACCAGTCTGCCTGTGTGCACTGAAGCCACCCACTAGCAGGCGGAGCCCATTTGGAGCGTCTGGCTTCAGGCAGAGCAATCCAGTTTGCACAGCATTGACCATGCTACTGTGCAGCAGAATCAGGGGAGGGGGACAACAGGGAGATTTACTTCCAGGGTGACTCCTGAGCCGAGCTAACCCACTGCTGCAGACTCACCCGCCACTCCGTGTGATGGGCGTAAGAATGCTGGCTCTTGGCCTTCTGAAAAATATATTTTAGGCTGAGTATTTTTCAACTTCTTCCACTTGTGGGTCAATAAAAAATATTGCTAAGGGGGTGAGAACTCCTTTAAAGCAAATGAAAGCCTGCTGACAAAGGGCCTGTTTTTCCTTTGCACCTTTTGCAGTCAGAAGTCCCTCCCTTTCCCAGATATCCACAGCTGAGAATCACTGGTTTCAGTCTTTTGGACCAGCTCTGCGAGTGGCTGAGCTCTGTTCAGTTTGGTGGCAGTGGAATAATTCACACATGTTGAAACATTCATCTCCTGGCTTTAGCTGCTTGGAGCTGGACCTGTCTTACACGCTACAAGCTGCTTGGAACCTATTGGTCCCCCCTCCTTCCAAAGAGGCAAAGGGAGTGCTGTTACTTTGTTAGGAGAACTTAAAACAAACAAGCCGCCACCAAGTGCAGTTCATGTATATGGTTATGATTTTAAATTGCAAACAGGAGGCTACTTGGCTTTGCATGGTAAGCATTGTCTGGCAGCGGATGGGCTCCTCTGATCTCCCTGAGCGTTGGATTGCTGCTGTGAGATTGTGTCACAACTAGTCATTAATTATTTCATCAAAAGCTTATTTTTCTCATTTCCTCATCATTATTTCCACCTAGTTTCTTATAAATTGAATCCAGTTATTGGCAAGGCTTGTTTCTCCCAAGCAGAGAAAAATATTGACCTTAGAAAAAAAATGTGCTGTTGATATACGCAGTTCACGTGCATATGTATGCACACACCAAGCAGAAATTAACTGTGTATGTGTATAAATATTGCTCTGGCCTCCTCATCCTCCCACTTACTCTGGAAGCAGGCTAAGCAGGCTCCCCATCTTCCTACCCTTCAATATACTGAAAAAGTGCCTTCCTCTGAGGAAAAGCAGAGAGAAGGGGAGCACAGTCATCAGGAAAAAGCTGGGGGATTCTAGCCCATCACCTCCCCAGAAGATTTTTTTTTTTTTTTTTTTTTTTTAAGTGCCACAGTATTCTTGGAAAAATGGAGACCCCTCCTGGTAATGGTAATGCCAGCCCTGATAGACAAAACAGGATAGCTCTGGCACGACTCATGGGAGATAATTACAGCCTCAAGAGAGTCATGAAGACCAAGCCCAAGGAAGCAGGGAGGAGTGAGGCAGCCAGAATGGCCAGAGCGGGGGCTCAGCAAGCTGTCACCAGCTGTCAAAATGCTAGCAAAGGGAGAGGAATGACAGCTCCACCAAGCCCTCCGTACCCTCAGAGACCAAGCGCAGCCTCATAAGAACGCTGTGGCTGACAGCCCAAAGTGCAGAGACTTTGGGTTGCAGTGGGCCAGGGGTGAGGGCAATGCCCTAGAGAGGCTCCCCAGGCAGCCCAGCAGCCTTGCTGCTGAACCAACAAAAGCTGTGGGACAGAAAGCTGTGCTGCCACCCTCCTGGGCAGGAGACAGGAGCACCAGCAGCAATTTGCTGTACCTCTGTAAGAGCCATCTTGGTGAAAAGCCCAGCTGTTTTGGGCAAACACAGAGCCTTCTCCTCACACCGTGTTCGGCATGTAGTGCGCAAAGCACTGAGGAATGTCACCAAGGTTCCGTCTGTGCCTGACTCAGCATTGTGCCATGCTAAGCGCGGTTTGTCCTGCAGCTCGTGCTGAAGAACGCAAGACTTACCACAAGGACTCCAACTCTTTCACAACACGAGAGGCACAAGAACATGACAGCAGACACACTGCGCCAGGCCAAAGGTCCATCTAGCTCCTGTCTCCAACAGTGGCAAAAGCAAAATGCCTGGGGAAAAGTATGAGCACATACAGTATTTCCCCTGAGTGTTCTCCAGCCCCCAGCCATCTCCAGATTAGGAATTTCTGCCGCCAACTATGGGTTTTGTGTACTTAGAGCCCTGAAAGCCCTGTGTTGCATCCTTCAATAGTCTTTGTGTTTCCCCAAATCTTTGAGCTCTCTCAAGACTTATTCCTTCTGGTCTCTTATTTATTTGCCTACCCGATAGTGGGACATACACCCGTCTACACCATTCATCTGAAGTTTCCACTCTTGGTCTTACATGCTCCTCTCTTCCCATCCCTCAAACTTCAACACATCAGCCAAAGAAGATGCCTAAAGCTCAAGTCACCTCATGAGCCTGTCCATCACTGGAAAGTTGGCTCTTCCATGCTACAAACTGTTGCAAACCCAGGCTACACATACTGTCCTGTGTCTTCCCATATGCAGCAGTTCTTCCTGACCCTTAATTTTTGCAGTTCACTAGCCAGGGCTGGAGCCCCTCTCTGAGGTTTACAAGTGGTCTCTTGTGTAACCAGGTTTGGACCACACAGTACGTGGCACTCTTGAACTACACAGATTGAATGTACACCTGATTTCTGTAAAGTGCACAAAAGACAAAAACCTTAGGTCTTTCTGGAAATCCCCATGCAATCTTCTTCGGCTCCTGAGAAAGACTCATTAAACTGTCTGCAAGCCCTCACTGGCAAAGACCTCCATCTGAGGGGACACTGCATGGAGGGGCCCAGTTTTAGTAACTCAGCACTGATGACACAGAGGCACGTCTCTGAGATGCGTACCACGTAGCTCATTCCCAGAAGCAGCATGTCATCTTCACTGCTGTGACAGTCAGGGGAGGAGCCCATGTAAGAGTTCACAGCTGTCCCTTTTGGGAAGGCGGTGTCCATACTACATCCTGGACTTCCCCAGTGATGAATCACCTCTCCAAGAAAGCTGTTCCCATGAGTGCAGCGGGTTCAGAGAACAGCTCTTGCACCCATGGCAATGAGTCAAGCCGCTGCTCTCTATGCTCTGTTGGATTCTCATCAACGTGGACACACAGAGCCTGCTGCTGCTCTATGTAGGGAACAAAAGCAGCGGAGCTTCCTTACCAGAGCTATGAGCTTCAAAATGGCACTTGACTTCTTCTGGGGAAGATGAATTAATCTGATGAATCCAGAGGATGGCTGTTATTCCTCTCACTTCTCATTCACGGTGGGAAGGGAGGAGGTCAGGGAAGGCCATACTGTTTTTATTCACTCCTCATGAGTAATCAGTCAAGGACAGAGCCTCATGTACTCTAAGCAAAACTTCCACCCTCCCCTGCATTCTCCGCAGATACCCATTATAAAAAGTTAGTTCCTTGTCTGACTACTAATTCCAAAGATTAAAGTCCTTTGCTCACAGAAATGGTACACTTTGGGCCGGGTTCTTGTAAGCACCTCTGCACTCCCCTGCACCAATCCTACGGTTTAGAGATCATGTCTACTTATCAGTGGGGAGCATGTTTTAATGGCCACCAGCCTCCGGCTTCTCACAGCCAGTAAGTGTGTACCATTTCAAGTGGTGTTCTGTGAGCTCCTGAGTGCCACCCTACCAGAAGATGGCTTAATTTAGAAAAGCAAATAGCAACGCAAGCTTCATCTTGCTGCACATGCAGAAAGAGAGGATACAGAAAAGCACGTAGCTTAGCCTTTGGATGCTCATCACGAGGACTTGGCATAGCAGCCATCACAGCACTTCTGGAGTGTCAAATCTCTACAAGGCAGCTATTGCTCACCTCTGCAAATTCACTGGGAGAATCTGCATGTATTCTAACAACATGGCACTACGACTTCAAAAGCTATCCCAAGCAGATGATCAGCTGAAAACTGGTCCAAAGCTGCAATGAGCTCCTCCACCAGAAGGAGCACACAAAGCACAGAGGAAAGCTATTATCAGCATAAACAGTCTTATTTTTGGCTTTGCCAGTTGTTGCCCATTTGTGTCTGCTGTGAAGTTATCGTCCTACAACTAACAGCAGGCGAATGTACGCATGACGTTATCAAAGCAGAAGGAGACGTTGTCATGCTCCACTGGAATTAGAAGTGTCGCCAGGAAGAGGAAAGAATACCTTTAAATATCGTATTGCTACATTCCCATGCCTTCACAGAACAGGACAATGTTTTAAGAATTGTAATTTAACATCACTATGAGTGTATAAACAAAAGGAGATGATTTTATAGCTAAGGATTATCTGTGTAAAAAGCTGGAAGAAAACAGAATTCTTAAAGCCCAGCTAATGAACCTGTAAATCAGCCACTGGTTGAAAGTGTTTCACTCAGTTCAAAACGTTATTACTGTATTTCCCTTCACCCAAACTTTCTTCTACCTACCTCTTTAAATCATTCATGTGTTTAAAAAGAAATGCATTATTTTTAATACTTGCTATATAGAGACCTTGAGTTCTTAGGGCAGGGACCATATTTTTTTTTCTGCAACATCTAACACAACAAGGTTGTGTTCTGGCTAATAGCCAAGACATCTGTTCCCATATAAATATTAACGCTACACCTCAGCATGCACCCTCTGATAGTTGTCAGGGCTGTAATTCACAACACGCCTCACCAAGAGATTTTTCTGCACAGCACTCCAAAGCCCTAACAAGCTTTGAGCAGATGACAAAACAGTCTGGCAAGCTGGCAGTCACAGGAAAAATGGAGATTTCTGCAGAAAAACAAACAAACAAACCAACAAACAAAAAAATCCCATTTATATACAATGTCTTCTGGAACAGCAATACATCACGGAAACACTACACATCTGCATAAGTGCACTCTGCATGATGCCATCTACTTCGTACAGCCCACTGTGCTGGAATATGTGCACTGATCACCTAAGGTACACTGGGCTCCATTTAAAACACATTAGTACTAATTACTGCATCTTCTCACGCTTGGTACACAGGAATAAGCACCCGGAGGAATGTATAAATGCTCTGCCATCCCCCCCGCGCACATGAGGAGATGACACAGCAGCACTGTGTCCCACTCACCACAAACCTGAGACTCAGCATGACAGAGGTTATCTCCCTATGGAGGTAACGTCCCTATACACAATGCCCTGATTTCATTTTCAAGAACGTGGTTTAATGCTAATTGCTTCATTTAAGACATTTATATTGAAACCAGCCTATTTCAGATGAGCTGTCATTTCAGTGAGCTTATGCCAACAGGGTGTCTCAAAATCCTCTTTGGTCACAGCCACTTTTCTACAGTTGCTCACTCAATGTACTTCAGACTCTCCTGAGCTCCAGCTTGGAGCTCTCAGCTGCCACTGAAGAACAAATGTGGCAGCAATGGCAATGCCTCTGCCACATTTTGATACTGAAGCTTGAGCACTGCAAGGGCATGAGCTAAAGGAGCCCACAGGCGCCCCACTCCCACAGCATGTGGGGCTGTGCTAGGGGCACCTACACTTCCTCTCCACGTTGGCACCACTCACACTGGACTGACCTCTCAGTTTTTCACATTAAAGAGCAACTTGGTCTCTCCTTCCCTCTTGCATGTGTGTCTTGTGGACTCAAATGGCAGCTCCACAAGCGATGATGGGGAGAGGAAGGGAGATTTAAAAGTTAATGAAAAGTTAGCGTTCCTTTAGGAAGTGCACAGAAATCAGAAAGCCAAAGGGACCTCGCTGTGCCAGTGCCGTTTCTGAGATAACTCATTTGAAAGCAAAAGGGGAATAATACGTTTAAACCGAGGCAGAATTACACAATTAGGAGGGGCTGGGATACTACCCAGTTGACAGAGTCAGCGATAATAGAGAGCCTTAGCCATGTATCAAGAGAAGAACTGGACACATTTTTGGAAACAGAGCAAACTGAGGCATAAAGACACTGACTAAGGTTAAATGAGCTGGAAAAGAAAGTGATTTATATGTCCTGGGCAGATAAGGGCAGGTCTTGCTGGGCTTTCAGGGCAAACTTCCCCCATTTGTTACTGTTCATACTTTGCTTGCATGTTCAGTTCATATTGATGAGATTAGATGTAATGGCTTTGGAAGTGTGAAGCCATGATTGCTTTGAAACTCTCGATCAACAAGATAAATCCAGATTGCCTTTCCTGAAGCCAGTAGGGAAAGGTTGGACTTAAACCAGTTTGGCAAAAATCAGTGTTCAGTCTTTGATAACATAAGACAGTATTGCTTATCTTAAGCAAAGGTAGCAGATCTGGGCTCTTGAGAATACATTGCCTATATCAGAGAAGGGGTACTCTTTCTTCCCCCACCATTAAATATTTTTCTGATGCAACATTCAGTGGCAACCAAAGTACATATGGGCTTAAAAGCAAACTGAGGTTTCACAGCTCCCATTGGTTCAGCATCTCTGAGAAGTCACATGCATAGTCTCAGTAGGGAAATAAAGAACAGACATCCTGGAGACGAGACCTGGCTCACTCGTGGATGTGTCTGTTCAAGAACATGTATCGTGTCCACTTCCACCACCTACTACATGGAAACTGACATCCTTGAATCAAGGGGAGGGGGGAGGCATATGGGGGGTGTCTTCCCTCTAGACTCCGTAATGAGAATGAGAAGTTACGTCAGGCTTTCTCAGAAGCTAATCTGTGGCTTTCGAGCCAACACTGTTTGTTGCCAATGACAATTTGATTTGTGCATCAGCAGGTCACAGAGATCAGGTGGGGGCAGAGGGAGTGTTTGTGTCAACCCAATGAGACGAGGCTGATCTCTGTCTCCTTCCCCGTTGGTTGGCGTCTCCCTGTTGTGAGTTTGGGGGTGTAGGAGGGAAGTAACCTTTTGCACAACAAAACCCAGATGTGCTCAAAGGCAGCATCTAGCCACTCCTGGCTGGCAGCTGTGATGCTTCCTGAACAGTTGGGGTGGTTCTGCAAGGTCAGGAGGTGAAAAGACTGTGTAACATGCAGGTTGTTTACTAAGGGCTAGACTGACGAAATAGTGGTTGTGATACTTGTGTTAATGATACCACACTGGCCTCCTCGCTGCCACTGCGGGGCACAGCAGCTCAGGCACTGACTTCTCACCTCCTGGACCACTGTACTGATGCACAGGGACTAGGGACAGAGGGCACTGCAGTAAGGGTCGCTTGGCAGCCTGCTGGGAGGTGGGTGCCACTGCTATGCACTGCACCAGAGCTGCAGACCTTGCTTTGGGTGTGTGGTGTGGGCTCACCTTGCCTGCTGGCCTAGGTAACAGTCCTCCCTGCTGGATAGGCTGCTCTGCAAAGCCAGCTGTAATGGATGCAGGAGATATTTTGTCAGAAGTCAGCATCAGACAAGAAGCAACTAGTGTTGCAAAACATGGTGTAGGATGTGAAATCTATATTCTGGCCCATGAGGTCAAAAAAGAGGAGACAGGTGAGAGCTGCAAAGGATGAATCTCCTATTGTCAGTCTGAGAGCCTTGCTATGCTGTGAGCACGCTGGGGCTGGAGGTCCAGCTACAGCTGCTGCATAGCTCTGGGGCAGTCTAAGGCCAACTTAGCCATCAGACTTGCACAGAGTAATCTTTCCCAGCCTCTTCCCAGAGCCTGAGAGGGTTTGGCCTGATTTGTGTTGATTGGGTTTTGGATCAAACCCAGAAGGTATGAAGGTTTCAACAGAAGATGGTTGGGACCAGAGTTTCTTGAACAACCCTAAAGCCAAGCTGATAAAGGAACATTTATGACACAGTCTCCATTTTATAAATGAAGCAAGAGATATGAGGAGATAGCAGATTAAAGAAGATAAGCCCTCTGCTGGCCTCCATCAGTCCATGATACTGATCACACCAAGCTCCAACTGGCTTTAGCTCAAGGCACTCAGACACCACAGGGTTGAAGCCTAAGATAAAGTGTGTGGGGAAACACTGTGAACTGAATATAGATCTCCTGGTTGTGGCCACAATTCCTGAATGATAAACACAACTTCCCTCCCAATGAAACACTGAGCAGATAATAACAGCCTTAAATAAAACTGTTAGAATAAAACACTGTTAAATAAAACTGCTTGCAATCTAGGATTGTGACTGGAGAGAGGAAAGAGACAACTTGCACCATCTTGAAGGCATACCAATGGGTAATGGCTGAAGAAATCTCATATGCAGACTCAGAAGTAAAAATTGCTGCCACCACTCCAGGTTTAGACTCTGATTCCAACCATGGAGAATCATAACTGCATCCCCTGTATGTGCTAACAACTTAGAAATCATTCTTCCCCCTCGACTGCAGAATTTGCTCAGCTCCCACAGCAGTGGGCTGACAACAGGGCATGTGCTCAGGCAATGGCAGCAGAGCAGGTACCAGTGCTGCCATCTGTAATCAAGGTCTGTGCTGCTCAGGATTTCACTAAACAAGATTTTCTCATGCTTACAGTGCTGCTGAGAGATAAGCAGGAGTTCCAGACACTAGAAACTCATTATCTGTTCCTCTCCTATCATCCAGACATATCTATTTCCCTCAGTATACTCCAGCAGTGAGTTCAGCTTCCTGAGGATTTACAGCTGGGCTCAGGCATCCAGAATGACAATTTGGGCAACACCTCTCTCACACATTAGTCCTCAACAGCAACAACAGCAAGAGCACAGCAGTCTCCAGTATGGACACAGTTCCCACAGCTGAGGGAAGTGGGGATCTGGCCTTTGATGCTACAACCTGCCTTTTCTCCCCTGTAGCGTCCCTTTGAATCCCATTGAGGTTCTCAGCCAGTCACAGCTACGACGGAAAAACCATCTCGTCAGTTTGAAACCGGAGGTTCTCCATACACCCTCTGACTTCTGCACTCTTAACTATGCTGTTCCTAGGGAAGACACTCTCCATCATTTCCATAGGTCTCCTCATCATCCCAAACTATATAAACACTTCCTTGTGTTACTCACCTGGCTGTGTTTTTAATATTTCAAACCCTTCACCGTCTTTCTCAGATGAAGCCATGAAGTTTCTGAGCAGCCTGTCTCAGTGGATGACTGCTGCAGAGCCTCCCTGATCGATTTCTCTTATCTTCACGATCTTGACACATGGGAACGCATTGGCTGTGCTCCCAGCTGGGGAGGTCTTAGCACCTGGCTGAAGAAATTCTGCACTTCTGACTTGTTCTTACTTTTCACACATCTTGGAAGAAACACCTACATATAATAAGGTGTATTTCCCCTCTCTGTCTTAAAAAAAAAACTCAACCAGAAACAGACACAAAGTGGCTTCTAGCCAGGACTTTCTTCAAAACACCTGCTCTCCAGCTCAGCCAGGCTCTGCGCCCTGTGAAACCAGACTTCAATGAAGAAGGAAAGGAAGAGGAAGTAAAATCACCTGTGGCTTTGCTTCTGAAGAACGGGATGGTTACGTTAGTCTTGGTTCAGCCTGGCTTTGAGCACAGGTGTTAACCAAATAAAATGGGTTGCTTTTCTGATCTGTAGCCTAGAGATTTAGGGCAAGGAATGCATGGCCTGATAGGAAGGAGTCTATTAAAAGCAAGTCAAGTAAGGTCAAGCAGTACAAAATTCTCTTTTAATTGCTACGTTCTGAATTTATACACTATGCAGCATAAATGTGTACTGGTCATCATTATTCCTACAGGTAGAGCTAGATCAAACTGTAACCAATGTGAACTTGAAACTGTCAAGAATTAGCACACTTAAGACATCAGCTGCCAAGCATTTTGGAAATTACTCTGTGTTTCACTAAATCTTAGCACTAAATCCTCTTATATCACCTAAAGAACAGATCTCTTTTTGTTTTTAAAATTAACTGCATTGTCTGCTTGGCTACCAGCTGCTGCTATCTGACTGCTGTGGTTGGTAACCGTAAACGTGGAGGGCCATTTTGAAACCAAAAGAGATTAAAGACAAGAAGAGGAAGTCCAACAACTTGAAGATGCTATCATCAATCCACAGCTGGCCAGGAACAGGAAGCAAGCGGAGATGGCATACATAACACACAGCCTCCATGGCAGAAAGACCAACAAAAATTAAAGGCTGTAGCAACAGTAGAGATTATTTCTGAGTAACCACTGCTCTGAGCTGGTCATCTGTGAACGGGGAGCATGCACCTGGAGCACGGGTGCTTTTCTAATGCAGCCAGACACAGGTTGTCTGACAGGACAAATGCTTTTATAACCGAATTAGAAAGGGAGTAGGCACAGTGCAGAATGAAGTATAATGATCTGCAAAGAAATTGAGGATCAGATTCAGTTCCTGTGAGTGTCAGAGCTTTGTATGGACCACAATGGAAGGGTATTCAGGTCCTGAATGTTTTCATCATCTTTTGCAGACAAAACACAAAACAAGACATGGCTGCTTATACACAGCTTGCAGGAAAACATAATGCTATCATCACCTCAGGAGCATGCATGCGAGGGAAAAGCTGCCATTCAGAGAAAGGCCATTTCAGGCCAAACATGAAAAAGCCAGATGTGGGAAGGCACAGTAGTTCCTGAGAACCAGCCTAGAAGGAGGGCGTGCTGGGTGCTCTGAACCACAGAGCAGCAGCTTCAGCAGAGCTGCTTCACTCCCTCCCAGCACTCGGTCCAAGGCAAGGGCTCTGCTCAGCACTCGCAGGAGTGCATTTGCTGGTGCTGTGCCCACTCAGGCACAGATCTGCACAAGTTGGCTGCAGCCACCCCTGCACCTGGACCACGGTCACCAGGATGCCACATCGTCCCTGCTGCAGCTGCATGGAGAAAAGGACCACAAAGAGTCTGATATTTTTCAACTCGTTGTGGACCCTTAAGGCCAATGTAAGTGAGAAGAGCTCTCAAACCTGGGAGGAGCAGAGCACTCAGTCTAGTGCCAGGCACAGGACAGTGAAAGGAGAGCATTACGTCCTGACTTGCAGCTGGCAGAGTTTGGCCAGCCCCAGGGATCTTACCCACAGCTCATTAAACACTTCACAGTGCAACCTGAATCTCTTTTTATGTTTTGTTAATGCCAAGAAGTAAATTGTACCTGTAATACATGTGCATGTGTAGCTTGCATCAGGTTGGATTAAGGGGCAGAAAGCTTTTTAAATATAGAAGTGTCCATTGTCAAAGTGCTGTCATTAATGACACTGTACTCATTTAGAGCAGAGTTCAGCCACAGCGTCACTGTAGAGAAATCAAAGTGGGCCCATTCAGCCTAAGCATTAATACTCAATATCTCCACCAGCGAGGTAATTGCAATAATCCCTTAATTACTGGCACTGGGAGAGTTTGAGGAAAACCTGCCTGGCAAACAAACTCACCCTATAAAAACAGAAGTGCACAGGCCAAAGAAGAGCTGGAAATATTCAAGTGAGTAAACCGAGAATGGGGAAAGTTATAAAATCAGTGAGAGTAAAACATAATCAAAGGAGAAGATACGTAGAAGAAAAACCAGAATCCACATTTTAAAGATTACTTTCTTGTCATCACTGCTTGCTTCCCATAGCCCTTCCTGTCAGAAACACAGGATCCATTACACAGGCTTCACTGAGGTCCCTCAGTGCCCCAGCTCTTCTTCCTCCACGCATCCCACTTGGTGGAAAAGCAAGGACAGGAGAGCAGGGACATGCAGAAGTGCAAGGAGGATGCGCCAAAACTTGTGCTAGCTGAATTGCAGCCCCTTGCTGTAGCCACCAGCTCCTACTGCTTTCTGCACAGCAAACTCACAGCATGCAGTGAGATGCATGTTAGCGTTAGGTGCTAACAGGAAGCCCAGAAAGACTAGATAAAAACTGAAAGGAAGCAAACAGCACCAGATGCAATGAATTTCCCCGAGGACCAGGCTGCCTGAACAGCCTGCCCCAAGCGAGAGGCTGCACGGGGCTGTGCTGCCTCAAAAGCAGAGCGAGGAGGGAGGGCGCTGGCTGAGTCACCGCTGGCTTCCTGTTCTCCCCCTCTCCGCGGTGGAGCTGGAGAGCTGGCCGGGCCCGCTCCCCTCGCCAGGGTACTCCGCTGCTCGGGGCTGCAGAGCAGGAGGGGAGCCACGGGGGGCCGGGTGCTGCCCGGCGCAGGGCGGGGAGCCGCTCCCTGAGACTCCCGTCAGCTCTGCTCGGCCTGGGGAAGTCGGGGGAGCCCTGGGTGTCAGGTACAGCAAGTGCTGACCCTGCTCTGGAAGCACCTGAGTCACGGGCAGAGCAAACTCCCACCGCTTGGCTTGGTCAGAGGAGAAGAAGGGTCTCAGACACACTCCCAGGACACTATACTGCTTGGAAAGATTTAAAAAATGGGGATTCTCCAACAGTTCGGTGTCTCAGGACACTGGGGTGCTTTGCTTGCACTGAAATTTCCCTCTTTGATTTGTAAAACAGCTGCGTGCAGCCTTTAACTCCCACAGGACATGGGTCCGTGTGCTCTCCATCAGAGCTCCAAACATGGCGATGGGGAACGTGCCATGCTGGGCTGCACAGAGAACGATCGCGCAGCTCAGGTTCCACAAGTAGTGCATTCAGGGTGCTTTTACTAACAGCTAATCACAAATGTAGCGTTTCACACCCTGTATCCAAACTACAAGCCACTCCAAAATTACTTTTGCAAATTTGTTAAAATAGAATAAAACACATTGAGCAAAGCACTGAACAAACTACCATACCAATCTTTCCTCAACAGGATGATGCTCATTCTCCATTTTCACAGTGTTTGCCTCTTTTCATTTGCCTGCACTCTTCTTTTATCCTGAATCGTATCGACTCATGCAAAAATTCCCATGCAGTTTTGCCTTTGTTTTAGTTGCTAGAGGCATAGGCAAGACCCCATTGGGGTGCATGAATTGTTTAATTGATTAGCTGGCAACTCCACACTAAGTGTGAGACCTCTGCAAAATATATGATATAGATCTCTGCAATAGATATGACAAAGATTTAGGTGGGTATGAGTTCTGTTAAACAAAAACTAGGCATATACCTCCACCAGCGCTGGGGAAGACAGAAATGAACGCAAACCTGGTAGAACCTTCCAGTATTAATTAGATCAAAACCTGGGTCTAGCATCCTTTGTGACTCGTGCTCTGAGAGTAGAGTTCCATGCAATGTTTTGCCGCAAATTGCCTTGTTCTTGATTGTAAAAATGCAAATGAACACTTTTAGAATTATTCTCATACTCACTCTTCCAACAGCAAATACCAGGCCAAGTTTATCAGCTCTGCTGTGTTCAGTAGAGATACCCCCAGATAAATTTGGCTCGCTGACCTTTGTGCCTCTTTAAATTTGGAGTAAATGTTAGTAGTTGTGAAGATGATGGACTGCGCCAGACAGGGCAGGCACGTGCTGTGCAAGCTTCCCCACAAAAGTTCTGCTGATACAACACAATCCTGACCTGCAAAACCTCTGCTGCTCTTATGGTCTGGATTTCTTAAAGAGAAACTGTTACTGATGTGGCGCTAGATCCAATTGTTATGTGACAATGAACACATCTCTCCTAGGAATTAGACCAAACATACTTCATGGGTGATCCAAAGCAGCCTTGAATTCTGCTGTGGGTAGAAAAGAACATAAACCGAATTAAATCTGCAGGGGGAAAAGTCTCCCCATCATTCCCACCAGAAGCTAGATTTTCAGACTTCAACAAAGACCTCTCCAAATCTTGGCGAACCCACTGAAAACTGAGCAAGCCTCACCTTGCTAACAGTTTTCTGGAATGCTCCAGTAAGCTTGCCAAAGAGTCTCAAAGATATGGTAAAAGTGAGATATTTTCATTAAGACTCATTGAAAGTGTGCCTATTGCAGAGAATGTGTGTGTCTTGCAGTCCTGAGAGGCACCAACAAAATTGCTGGAACAGATTCTGCCACTTTTTGTGCCCTTGCTGTACTCTTGGTCTTTGACTTGCCCTCAAGCTCAGTAATGAAGTGATTCTATATAATGAGTGGACCAAAGAACCTCATTTATGTGCTTTGCTTAATTGCCTGTTGCATGCTGTGGTCGATCACGCAATAACAATGAATCCATTATAATTAAATCTGGGAATTATTAATAGATTCCATTTACGCATATTGTCATCTTCCATAGGAGCTGCAGGAATCTGTTGTCTTTAATGAACTTGAGCTAGAAATCGTGGTGACTGTTTGGAGTCATATAAGACAGAGATTTACCCGTGGTAGGTAGTTTGCAGCATGGCTTGCAAAGCACCAGTATTCCTAGTGAAGATTAGGTAATTAATTTTGTGCATGAATAAAGACTTAAATGCACATTGTAATCATTAGGTCTGTTTGGCTTTTTAATGTCAAAAATTAAGGACCTAACTTGTTTACTGCCTAACTATAGATCGGTTTGTGTGGAGATGTTTATAATGAAATTCAGCAGCAAGGGAGCAATATAAAAACCAAGAAACTGGAACCGATCTCAGGAATAGAAGTTCAGTATTGTCCTAATAATTACGCTGGCAGCTGTATTTGCATGAAACCATGCTTTTTCTGTAGTACTCAATTAAGGTTATTCAGCTGCCTTGATGTGTTTAGAAACAAAACCACTGGCATCCAAATAAGGCTAATAACAAAAATGCAATATGATGTTTCCCATTTCCAGCAAAGGGTAAGAGAACAGATGTTCCTTATGTTGCCATGTTTCACCAGCACAGGAGGGAGCTGAGAAAGTTTGCAATTCATAGTGACAATGCCATTAAACTAATGTAGTACAGAACGTGTGCAATGGAGGCATGAAGCTCTGAACAATCTGTTTGGGTACAGAGCTGGATGGGGAGAACTGGAATTGACCTTTTAGGTTAAAACAGAAAAACAAACCAACAAAAAATTTCTCCAGCCTCCTTTCCTATCTTGCACAGAGCGATCTGCTATCAGATGTGACTGCTGACAGTAGCATAGAATCATCCGAGTTGGAAGAGACGTTTAACAGTCATCTAGTCCGACTACCCTGCAGTGAACAGGGACATCTACAGCTAGATCTGTTTTTTTTTTTGTTTGTTTGTTTGTTTTTACAGCTAGGTATTTCAGGCTCCTTTTTTGCCTGGACATCCAGTCTGTGCTATGGACATCTGAGATCCAAAGTGGAACGGCTGCTTCCTGCAGCAGCCCTGGGCTGATGCATGGATGCTGTCCAGGGCAGCACAGCCAGGCTGTAACAGGAGGACAGCAGGGTGTCAAACAGCGACCTCGGGCCACGAAATGATCTCCTGATCTCTCCTAGACAACAGGGCCGCTGGTCCATGCCACTGTGGTATTATCACAGAGCAGGGATGGGTTGACACAAGGTGGCAGTACTCTTGGAAAATTGCCTTGGCTTCTCCCCTGGGATCTCCCAGAGCCAGGATGGCAGCTGGCAGTTTTCGCCTCACAGCCTTACCATGGCATGGCCCTGGCACAGCCACAGCACTGTCAGCCACCGTGCCCACATGTCCCCTTGGTGCATGTGTGGCTGCAAGGCCAGCTGGAAAGGCTCACAGCTGTCGCCAGGACACGATGGACCTTCATGGGGTATGACCATTCTGGAGGCCTGAACCTATGGGGATGCCTGTGTGGGTTGGACCAGTGCAGGATGGGGCAGCAGCCTTCACTGTCAAACCTGGTGGATCTTTGCAAATTGTCCATTACACAAAGACAAAACCAAAACTGAGGCACAAGACATGCCTGATTCAGACCTCGTGTGCAAGGCCCCCTGGCCCCACATGCACAAGCTCCCCACAGTGTGCTTGTTGCACAGGGAGATGGACACCACCGTGCAGAGCAGGAGAAGTCCAACAGGACACTGAACCCTGACCACGGGGCCATCTGCACTCCCCTGGGAGCAGCTCAGCCCCATGGGAGCCCTCCTCCAGTCAGCCCGCAGGCAGCCCCCAGTGCTGGCTGAGCAAGGGGAGCCCACACCCGCCATAATTCCCTGCATGAGCTGAGCAAATCTGTGAGCAAACATATTCCCCTGGGCAGATCTCTCGTCCCGAATTCACATCTTCCCAATATCCTGGGACATAAGCCCAAGAGAAAAGTATTGTAAGAAAGATGTTAGCACATTTTGGAGAGGGTGAACAACAGGCTGCATCAACATCTCTGCCAGTGCTAGGTTAAGAGTTCAGGCGTCGCCGCTGGGGCAGGCTGGGCGCTGGGGTGGGAAGGCTGCTGGAAGACGCACAATATCAAGCAAAGGGTAGATCTCCAGCGAGGCAGATGAGATCAGGGCCACCAGCAGAGAAGGAGACACACAGAAACCAGTGGGCGCCAAAGTAAAGCATCAACTGGATCCAATATTGGTTTTACTTTCTGTGCGCATTCCCCGGGAAGGCTGTGGGCTGCCCCAGCAGGCAGGTTGTGCCTTGGGCTGCCCCTGCGTGAGCTCCGCTGCCGCCAGGGGTGCCAAGGGCGCCAGGCACCTCCCTGGTGGCTGCGGGTCCTCAGCACCTCGTAGGATCAGAACCTTTGGCAGATCTGGAGTATTTTCACTGACCTTCCTCCAAATATGTCTTGTCTTGCTCACTATGCCAAAGTAAATAAATAAACAGACCAACAAGCAGAAATGCCTTTACCGGACATTATTCTGGGCTGATTGGTTGTGAAACTTTATTCAAAACCCCAAAACCACAAAAACTGCCAGTTTTCCAAGCCCTGTGTTTTTCATAGCTCTCATAGCATTCTGAATAGTTTGCATTATTTCAAACATAGAATAAATATACATTTACACTGGTTGGATTATTGACACAGGAAAAAAAAAAAAAAAAAAAAAAAAAAAAAAAAAAAAAAAGCACTTAACTCCTTGTTCTGTTTCTTTTTCCCATGAAGTAAAATAAGAATTAACACCACTGAACTATGCCTTGGACTTTCACATTTACACATATAAATGCTGAAAACAACCAATGCCTGCAAATGCATTTGTATAAAATTCATTTAGTAGGATTACTTTAAATTAAAAACAAATAAAAAAATCACCACTTATGTCTCTGTGCAATTTACTCAGAGAAAGTCTATCGTAATGGTCCCTGCGCTTGCACAGTTCTTATTCCTTGTGTTACACTGCACTGTCTGTAACATTGGCACCACACTGTATTTCAGCTGAGCTCAGCAGACCACAGGCCGCGGCTGCTCCTGTTTTATAATGGGGCCAGAGAAGGCCCAGGTAACCAGTCCAAAGCAGTGATAAGGAGCTGAGACCACCAGCTCCTGGCTCCCTTCTTGTTCAGGAGTGGCAGCTGATGGCCACAGACCGGACCTCTAAGGCCAGGGGCCTGGAGCAGCACCCTGCTGGGGCACAGCTTTGTGCTGGGCACGGATTCTGCTGCCCCTACAGTACCCTGCCCTGCCGCCTGTCCGAGCCCAGCTGGACTGCACACCCAACCCCTGCCCAGGGCCATCACAGCCTCAGGGAAAAAGCATGTTTGAGCTCCTAGTCCTACTGGAAAATCTGGCACAGAAGGCAATTTCTCCTTTATTTCTTCAGAAACACAGAGTCACAATTCCATAAATTCAACACCCTGGTGAACAACCTTGAAAGGCTAGTTAAGGACAGGAGGACCAATGTCTGGGAAGGAAAACCAGTCTGTTATATTTGGAGATCGTGCTCTAATGAGTAACCTTTTACAGTTATTCAAATACAATGTCTGGGTAGCTAAAGTGTCATGTGTGATTAAATCTCAGCAACAAATTATATTAATATTGCTACTTCAAGAACACAAATTAATTAAAAAGTTACAAAATCTCGGCATGGAAATTCATGTTGTCTAGAACCTGTATAGACAGTTTCCCTTTTCATACAATAGCTGGATTAATTACTGAAGTTGCAAGAAAATGAGAACCCTCGTCAATTAAGGCATTAGAGACATTAAGAGTCTTCACTGAGTAACTCACTCTCGTGCACTCTTGTGAAAAGATACTCATAAGGGAACATAAACAGTATCGTGTCCATATTTCTTAAACTAATTGCACCCTTGAGATAATTAAAACAAAAGAATTTCAAAATCAGATTAAATTTCAGCATTTGCTCTCTTTCTTAGCGTTTGTGCCGTTCCGTTACAAGCAATGTAAACCGATTAATATCTTTCAGCTTTGTATTTGTTTCTGATCTGTTTCACCCACTTGCCTAAACAACTCTCTTAAAAGATGGAAAGTCAATGGCACTTGGGCAATTGTTTGAATCAGGAATTTACGTAAGTGCTATCTGGATAGGGAAATGCTTTCCTGACATAGGGTCCCGGTCCAAGTATCACTTCCAGTGAAAATATACCTTCTTTAAAGCAGTAATATCTGAACTGTAGAAAGACAGCAAATGCAAACAACTTTAGTTAAGCATCAGTTGTTGCTTTTTACACAGCAACAAAAGAAATCCCTTTCAACTTTTTGGGCCTAAAACTTTCCAAGTCTTCACAAAAACACCCGCCCTTTCTCTGGGACAAGAGTGGCTGCAAAGTCCTTCGGATGCTACCCCAGCACATGAGCCCTTCTGTGGGGAACAGGGCCCAGAACACCCAAGCTTTACTGTAGCTAATAGCTTTCTGCACAGATGCTTTTCTCTAACCGTGCAGGACAAGGGCCTCAAACACCCTTCTAAATCAAGGGAAACTGCAAAGACGGAGGAGCCAGAGCTGCTCTCCACTGAAGAGCCAAATGCCTCCAGGACTGCCTGGGTTTAATACAGAGCATGCAACCAAGAGCCTTTTATTTATTTCTTTGTTCTTCTGAGCTGAGGAGGGAGAGATGCCATTTTTCTTTTTATGCTCCTGCAACATAGTCACCTATTAAAGTTATGGTTGTGCTCATTTCTGGAATTTGTAATGGACAGTAATTGTGCCTATAATAGTAAAATTGCTCTCAGCTAGGCTTTAGCTTTGCTGTGATGCATTCCCTACTGTCACCCAAATCTTGGGATAATAATGAGGCTGAGCTGCTTTTATCACAGACAATAAAAACTGAATACACAGTATTGCAGAGAAACAAAGTAGAACACTTCCCATTGGAGTATCAAAATGTATTACATATGGGTGTATGAAAAAATAGTACTTGGTGATTAATTTGAGGATTAATTAAACCCTGTAGTAAGATGCTTCTATATGGTGCTGGAAATTAATGCTAGGTCCCCGCTTCTCTCTGATTTCATTGAGAAATTACAGCAGCTCGGCAGCTCTGGAAAACATCACATGCCTTAAAAGAGATCTGCAATGCATTAGCAAGTGTCATGATGCTTTAAGCAAATCAATTGCTCCAGAACCATCCCTGACTAACAGTCTGGTAGCCCAGGATTCACCAAATAAGTAGAAGGCATACAGAGACATTGTTCCTAAATATGCTTCAGTCCTTATTTCTAGAGACAACATCATCCATTTCTGCATCTTTAGCGCAACTTTACTGACACTAATCTCCATTTTAGCTGCAAAACTTTTGGTCCTAGAATTTAGGATGACTACAAATGGAAGTCTGGGTTAGTCTAGTCTGCAAATTGGAGCCCTCATATCTTTTCCAATATGAGCTAATGGTATTTAATGGGGCTTTCCACAAACTGCAATGAGAGCATGGGCAAGCTAAGAGTTGACAGTGTTTTTTTAAAAGTTTGGACATCTTCATCAAAGGCTGTGTGCAACCACCAACACATGGTACTACACCTACAAACAGCATAAAGTAGTAGTCCTGAGCACTAAAACATGCAAGCAGAATGGGCTGCTCTAAAGGCGAAACACTGCCTGCCTCAATGTGATTCTAACTCTAGCCCTTAGCAATCATCAACCCTCTAAAAATAGCTGAAAATAAGTTTTGATACTTTCTCCCTTTGTTGGTTTAAGCAATTGCCAGAGGAATTCCTCCCGCCCTCCACCTCACCTGGAGTTCATAGCACTCCTTATACTCTCACTGTAACATGCCTGTGCTCTGCTTTCCCCAGAGCATTTTAACAATGAATATGTCGTATATAATTCTCCTCTAAGCCTATTACAATAGGTTATAATACAAACAATGGTGAAATGGCTTTGAAATAATGATGGATGGTGCATGTGGCACACGAATGTGAGCTTCATCACTGAGTGCCTTGTGGATGCCCTGGGTCTCTGAGGCAAATCTTACTCATAGTCCATTGTTATTCTTTTCAGCATCAAGACCTCTTCTGCTAATCCACGGTCCTTCTCAACCCATGTCCCTGTTCTTCTGTATCTTACGGCAGTTCTGTTTCCCAACTTTGTATCCATCCATTTTTACCCCGCATTCAGAAATAGGAAGGACCTTGACACGGGTCCGCTGCTGTTACTCGGTGGCTCTGTCGGCGCTTCCTGTCATGGCGTGTCCCAACAGCAGAACACGCACGTTGCAACAGCAAGGAGCTGTGGCTTAGGGCCAATCAACTGTTACGATTACATTACCGTGCTGTGCTGCTTCTGCGTTCCTCTGTGAGGAAACCTTGCAGAGGCCCTAAACTATGTTTCATAACATTTTCTGGTTTTACTCATCTTACTCTGGTTTTACTCATGTCAGACTCATCTTACTTGCATCTTTCCCTGCACAAGTTGCCCTTGGGACTCCCTGGGAGATGCTGATGTGGGCATCAGAAAAATGGGCCCTTCGTGAACACTGATTGCTCGCTGAGCACATGTTAAGAGGACAGTGTTCAGGCACTAAGGGGAGTTGGGTCCCCAATTTCTTTTCAACAGGGAATAAGTTCAAAGCCTGGTGAGAGTGCTTGCCCAGTCTCTCAGATTTCTTTATAGGGTTTTCCAGTAACAATATACAAACCAGCTCGGGCTGTGTCAAGAGCAGGCTCACCCTGAAAGCCAGTGGCTGAGTGCTGGGGTCCTACCTTTGGCTTTCCCAGGAACCTTGAAAATAAGATCTTTTTACAGTACTAAGTACTTAAGCAGTTGACTCAAACCTTCGGATACATTGAACTCCATAAGCAAAACCCTGGAAGTAACAGACTTCTAAAATAGAGAAAGCTAGGAGAGGGAATCAGCCTTGGTAAAGCAGAAGGAAGCCATATTTCACACAGGCCACATCTAGTTATCATCTGGGTATATCAAACCCCTTAACATTCTTCATTTGCTCTTGCTATTACTTAGGAGGAATTTGGAAACAGGATCTAACATACGCTGTCAGATTATGGATAGCATGCTACGTGGCACATAACAACGACATACGAATGAGTCTGTGTTTCATAGAAGAAAAACCTGTGCCCAAGCTCAGCACAGCACATGGCCTTGCCTGCTGTGAGCGGTGCTGGGCTGAGTTGAGCCCCACACTGACCAAGCACTGAGCAGATATTCGGGCGTCCTCGTTTATAGTGCACACTGCAGCCTATAATCACAGTAATCCTGCAAGACAGTGCTTCATGACTGCCAAAGACCAATTAAAAAACTGGAAATATTACTTTTTTTTTCTTCTCCCCAAATCAAGCCTGAGGCAAGAAGTGTTTCTCTGCCAGATTCTTTCAGCTCTCTGTGGATTAGCTTCCCAGACGGGGGTAACCAGATGCTTTATATGTATACTGGCATCAAAGGTGTGGCCTATAGTTTTCAGTGTTTCAATCTGCCAAAATCTTCAAGATTTTGGAGGTTACACACTGTTGGCCACTGCTGAGCAGCAACGGAAAAGCCTATCAGGAGTCCTTCAAAGTGCTAAGTCTTGTTTTCATTTGGGTTATTTGCAGTCCTGACTGGCACAATTGGACAGGCTAACACAGCACCAGGGCAAGAGCTGGACTGTGCTTGTCTGCTCCCTGCCACAGCGCTGGTGAAGAGCCGTGAGCTGAAGTGAGCTTCAGCCCTGGAAGCAACACCAACCCAACACCTCGATGCAGAATTGCTGTCACATTCAGCTTCAAAGTGCCACACTATGCTCTGAAATGCATTTCACTACAAAACACCAGGGAAATTCAGTGCCCTGAAATTAAATACATGTTGAGCTGCAAATGCTTCCTCTCTGCATCACAGTACAACAATAAAATGTCAGAAATATTTTAGTGTCACTGAGGTATACACATTATTTATACAAAAGGATGCCCTCAGCAATACTGGGAGTTCCCTGCAAAGCCAGGGACAAAGTAGGAGACTAAAGAGAACGGAGACTTAGGAAAGAAAGAACAAGGATCTAAGATCTGCAATGTGTAGGAAGAGGGGCACATGATGTGGCAGGGCAGCTGGCTCTGAGCAATGGCCCAGTCCTCTCTGAGCCACTGCTGCTGAGCACAAACCAGCTGGCAGCACGGCATGCTTCACTGCATCCTATGACAAAGGGGTTCCTGCAGACACCTCCAGCCTTTGGGGCCAGCACCTGGGGCTCTCCTAGTCCTCCATGACTTTGTGACTCGCTCCATTAGGACCTGGAAGGAGTTCATCCTACAGCCTCAGCCTCTAGTCACTTATTTGTTATTTATTATTGTTTTTATTGCGGTAGCCTCAAATGGCCCAAACATACAAGGGTACCACAGGGTTCAGCCTAAATGAAAAGCAGATGGTGAGCCAGACCCTGCCTCCAGTAATAAAATGCAGAAAGCTGATGTAGCAATGCAGTAAGGCTTTTGTGTGGTTTCCTTCTCACTGCCCCTGTCTCTTGCTTCCTAGGGGATGGAGGAGACAGAGTCCTGCTACTACTTTGCAATATTAGTATTAAGGGGACCTGTTTTCAAGAGAGCATACAACAAAGGCAGCGCCTGCCTCCTTTGGCCAGCCCCAGTTCATAACAGCCCTGTCACATTCAGCAGTTCCCAGCATTACCAAAGGGTCCTGTGATGTCCACAGGGTTGCTGTTCATGCACATATAAAACGAGAAGCGTGAAAATCTGGCTCTAATCATCGTTTAGTCACAACTATCTTAGATACCACTGTTTGTGCCAGGTTTTAAGTGTCACACTTCAGTCATTTTGGGGGAGGTAGATTTTCACAAGGGCTCAGTTCACAACCAGGTAGCCCAATTTACAGTGAGGAAAATGTAAAAAGTTCCTCTCCCACCCACAAAAGTGGCTGAAGAGATCTTGCTCAACTGTAACAGAGAGCTCTACCCCACTGCACAACAGAAGCTGAACTCAAGAAGTCTCAGCAAACAGAAAATACACAGTTCAGGAAATCAGGAGCCTACTAAAAGCAAGGATTGTAATGGAAAATATTTTGCAACCCTAACTCTTGCTGTTTCTAGAGAGATAAGCAGAGGATAGGAAAACTGAAATCCAGCTAAAACATCTGGACTAATTCTTCTGCAAAATGCCCATACAATTTTTATTAAGCAGACAGTCAGTGCTCACAGCAGCCCAACGCAACATACAAGCAACGTGGGGCTACTGACTCAAGCCACCCCCAGAATCAGTAATACTGCTTCCTTCACTGTTTACATTACATCAAGAGGTTTCCCATTCAAATTCAGATCAGAGACAGCTCTATTTAGCTTGTTAATTCTGGGGAGATTATATCAGAGGAGATCTGACTTAATGCTGATTTAAGTAACATATCAAAGCCTCTATTTTTTGGACAGAGGCAGAGACCATCCTAAGTAATACATTTTTTAAAAAAACTACCAGTGTTAATAACATAAATACAGAAGTGACAAATACATTTGTAATTGCACAGCTAGTTTGTGGTATTGGCATAGTAGAAAATGTTTCAAGCCTATAATACTGTCAGTAAGAATTACTTTAGGTAACAACTTGGGATCAGTTACTTCCTCTAAAATTGGAAATTGCTGAAATTACTCCAATTACCAGAGCTCTCTGGGAACAGTATATACACATACCACTTGTCCTCTGTGCTGTTTGGGAATATTTTAACTAACAGCAAATTATGGAACATCCATAACTGGCTATCATTATTTCAGAGAGAGCTTTTAATCTAAATTTGATTAAAAGACCATTTTTGTTTCCCACGTTTAGAGAATACAGCAGATGTGGATCTGAATGCTGTTATGTTCGCTAATAGATGCAGGACACATGGTAGTGTGGTACTAATAAAGGTTTGGGCCAAGATTTTCAAAAATAGGAGCTTAATTTTAAGATTCCACCATCCATATTTAGTGTTGGAAATGAACAACCTTTTTTCACAGAGCTCCAGCAGTTCCTATTGAAATCAGTGGGTGTCAGAGCTTTTGGAAGTTAAACCACTAATTCAAAAATCCCAAGGGTGAGTTAAGAGCCAAAGTTTCATCTCCTCATGTTTAAAAATCTGGGGAAAAGATTCTGTGTGTAGCAAAATTCCCATTCACTTCAATGAAGCCAGGATTTTTCTCTGATCTGAAGCTGTTTTTTGAGAAAGCCAGGTTATCCCGAGAAATACAAGCAGAAATGAGTTATGCAAGTCATTCCAGCACAACAAAAGCATGAGGTCATCCCAGAGATGCTGGGAATTTTATAGAATAACTACTGCTATTTTAGATTTTTTTTTTTTTTTTGGTATGGTCCTGTCAGGTTTGTTAGTATATTTATTGCCTTTTGTTTTCCTACGTTCTGAACATTCTTATACATATGGAAGTAAATGACAATTTTCACCTGTGGGAGGACACGCTCAGAATCAATACTGTACAAACAATAAAATGGGAATATTGCAGACATTCTCCCTAGATTGACAGCCTCAAAGACTTTGTTGTATCAAGGGCACTTTCAGGGGCTGGAAATACAGTTCACTTGGCCTCAGAGTTTAATCCATTTTTATCTCATTTCTATTACTGAACACCTTTCTAGACAGCATTTCTGCAGCTATCACAGATGTGGAGAGGAACTTTTTGACAACAGAAGGGCAGGAGGAGGAAGATGAGTACCCAAAGCTGGTCTCTGCCCTTTGCTCAGCCTCTCCTCTGCGTGCTCATGGGAGTCCCCCGCCATCCAGGTCTCCTCCCAGCACAGCTGCGGGCAGCCAAGAAGACTGTGCTGCGATCAGGGCACGTTTTAGACACATTATGTCCTCATAGCTGTGAAACTCTGGAAGACTGGGGCAGATTCACTCCCTGCCTGTGTCATCAAAAATGGAGCTACACCCAGTGAGGCGAGCAGCAAGCCCTTTGGCTCCAGCTGGGGTGAATCATGCCAGCATGGAACCTGATTCTTTAGGGGAGATAACATTGTAGCTCGAATTTTCAATAAACAAGGCTGGGCTTGAGCTTCCTCTGAGTAAAACCACACAGGGCCTCTTTCAGTTTCAGGAGGTGAGAACCACAACAATACTCTGCCTCCAAACGAAAACTCGCTTTTATCAATTTCCAGGATTCTCCTAATGCCAATGTTGTGGTTCTCATTTTTCCACAAAAACATTGCTAATAATGGAGCCATCTCTTGAAAAAATCCAGGATTTATAGCATTTGGCAGCATGTTCAACACACAATTGCTTTTTTGGATCAATCACAATTTTCTTATTTGCCAGTCTCCCCCACTAGGATAAATTTGAAGGAAATCAATCTGCTGACACTTCCCTGATAGTTTTGGCAATTCTAACCTTTAAATTTAGCAGTTGCACTGAGCCTGTACCTTAAGGGTGAGAAACCCTAGGGCTTCCAGTTAAGAGTTAAAGAGTTAATTGCTGGCAGTGAACAAAGACCATTCACTGCCTTGACTTTGTCCAACTGGTATTACTGTAAAATATTGAAGCAACATTGTGAACAAGTTCAAGCAAAGATTTCATAGAATTATCTGGATAGGTAACAAACATTACAATGTCATCAGCTGAGAGAGTAATTTTACACTGATTCTAACAAGAAATATGTTGTATCCCTTGAACTTCTTCCCTGGTCCTGTGGTGATAGCTTTCAAATCATAAATTATCTGCACTGTGGGATTGGTCAAGGTTTTGAGTTATCTGGCTGAGTTTAGAAAGTACCCCTGCATAGTGTTAGCCGGATTTAATTCTTCTGGTGAAAATTCAGCTGGTCTGGCTGAGTATCAAATGCTGAATAACTCTTTCTATTCTTGAAGTTCTAATCTTTGAGAAAAAAAAAAAAAAAATCTTGTAATCAAAAATCGTGTTTACCCAATAATGCTAGATTACTAATGATACTGTCAGCAATTGCTAATGGTGACAAACTATTATTTTGGCAGAGTCACACACATCCAAATACTGCTCCAATAAGAATGCTGCAACCATTTGCTCGTTTTCCAAATTTGGCCCACTGAAGATGCACTCAAATGCACAACTCAGAAACACAAACAAAAAGGTTAGATGGGACCAGAACCATTGGCAAGGTTTGTTCTGCAGAACTAGCTGTACCCAAAACTCGTACCTTTACATGCCACACAGTGTGTGCTCAGCACGCCACAGGTGCTCCTGTGCTGCCTGGCATTTGGCCATTCCTTGCCAGACAAGAAAGCAGGTGCAGGGCCCATACAGCCCGGCAGGAAAGTTGGATCTTGGGCAAGTCATGTCTGGCAGGGGCATATTGTGCAGATCACTCAGGAGAGTAACAGGTGAGTCAAAACGAGGGTTAACCTCCCCCAAATGTCTAAATCCACTGCACCGAACAGCTAGGTTGGATGTGGCCTGCAGAGATTTCACAGAATCCCTTCCGTGGTTACTGCTTAATGCTATCTGGCCACTTTGTAACCTCTTTTCAGCTGTGCAATTATACGATGAACACAGAACATCTGTTTTTTGTTATGTTTGAAACACGCCTCATCAGTGGTTGAATGAGGGGATAAGCTGGTGAGCAGATCTGGAAGGACTCCTCCCCAAGCAGCAGAGAACATCAGCTTTCCGCTGATAGCACTTGGCAGCATGGGAAGTATTCTGGCTGCAGCGACTGCGGTCATAATGGTATGCAGTTGGCATTTTTGGGCTGGTATTTATTGATATAACTTGCTTACGAGGAGCTCCCTCCTTACACTGGAATGTTCCACAAGCAGGAAAATTCACCTCAGCCAACCTGGATCCTCAGCTCTGCCAGAGAGCAGGAGATGATGCAGCTCGCAGAACAGGCTGCACTTTGCAAAATGACTGCAGCATGATGGGGAGGAGAAAATGGCCTGATTTCAAATGATTTTTTTTTTTTTTTTTTGATAGATAAACTGAAAATACTGCTACCCATCTAAAGGACAGGTAAAGAAAAAGAGGTACAAGATACCCAAGAATATATTTGGGCTAGAATCTGAAGGAAAGCTTCTGATCATGAGAGGATAAGTGCCAGCATGAGATTCTAGTAAGAAAAGTGGGAAGAAGCTGCCCATCTCACATGTGAGTGGGATTAGAAGATAAAGTTGCCTGCAGAAACCGAACACTGGGCTTGAAAAGTTTCCATATCCCTACATCCTACAGGAGATGGAAAACAGGCATATCACATTAGAAGTAAGCTTATTAAAAAATAATTTTATCACACTTTAGATAAAATAGCATTTACACATTTTCTCTTTTTAAATAGAGGCTACGTTTTATACAAAGACAGATTCTTTTTCTACAACAGTTCAACTCAACAGCAGTTTTCCATTCAAAAATTGGAGGCAGGCAATTTCTAAACAGCTAGTCTGGAATGTCAGAAGAAACCCCAAGTTATTCCCTTAGCTTGCTAAAAGAATCACAAACCCATCTTTTGTCATCTTTTATCTAACAATTCAACATTATAACCTGGATTTTGATTACTTGAAAACTTAACAGAGTTTCCTCAGAGAAGAAATCACTGAAACACTCTGTTCAGTGTATAAATAACACTGTTGCAAATCATTCCCGAACTAAGTGCCAGTAACTGTTGTTAAGATTCAGACAGATCTTTCACAAAATGTCACACTTCAGGAATTAGTAGTTAAAAACACTGTTTATATTTCAAGACCAAATACAGAGCAGAAATTAATCCCTATCCATATTCTTTTCCATTTAAGCGAGTGATGACAGGTACTGTATAAACATCAAAATGTGTGATAAACGGAGTTGGTTTTAATTCAGTGATCTGACTGAAGCAATGATGGTGCTGAAAGGTATTTTGAGAATCAGATGAATGCAGGGAGCTGCCTGACTAGAGCGAGCCCCGCTCACCATTACTGCACACGCTGTTCAGCGATGAGCACAGGCAGCTCCTTGACCCATACCACTCAGTCACGGTCCTGGCGGCTGCTGCCCTAAGATATCCCTGACTTGTTACCCAAAGGAGCTTGTTTCTGCAGATTGCACTAGTGTGGCAGCTAAATCCCCCCTGTGAATGAAAACATTCACTAAATTCCTCTCGTGTCAGGTATTTTTCCTCCATTACATGTCCCATGCTAATTATAGAATTATCTGAAGGGCTTTCTAAGTGATAATGACTGTAAAACACAGTTCAGTGTTGCAATTACATTTCCTCTTTCTATTCTATGAGGCTAAAGATTAACTGATTTCATCCTAACATGCCAGTTTTTTGATAACTTCATAATGTTTCCTAATCTCTGACTAACTTCCAACTGATGAGTTAACTACAGTAAGACAGGTAACACAAAACCAACTTGATGAACTTTTCAGCAAAAGCAGTGAGTGGGAAAGACAAACAATGTTCTGCTGTGATTCATATGGATACTGAACTAAGTTCTGGACTGGTTTTCGTTGTAGGAACGGTTTACATCATCTTCCATGATTCCTAACATTTTTTGAGCCTTAAAACCTCCTTCTTAATAATTTTTTAACTGAATGTTTCATTTTCATTTGAAAATATTTTACTGAGAAAAAAGTATGCTAAGAAAAATTATGAAATATAAGGGGTCTATATCTAAATGAAACCCCAAATGCCTTTTTATTTAATCATTTGCAAAACATTGCAAATACCCACATTTTGGCTGTCTCAGATTTGTCTCAGACACTTGCTTCCAGTATTTTGATATTTACAGAATGAGAATACTGAGCAGGTCTGCTGCTCTCCCAGACCGACTGCATGCTGTAGACACTCGCACAGGGAATGTGCATTTGGGCCCGATTCTCCCCATGGGTTTTGTCCCAATTCCAGGGGAAACAGACAGCCCCACTGTGCCTGCATTGATTACCCCATTGTTCTGCACAGCGGCAGTTAGTCTGATGCCTCAGGGAAACGTTGGAAATGTGGTGCGAGTCCTGTAAGCTGATCTGAGCATGGAAAGTAAATCCAACCCGTTCCAAAAGAACTGGACTTAGTGAAAAGTAGCCAGTACATGTGCATATATATTCTGTCCTTAGACTACTGGGTTTCCTCCTTTGCTGTGCAAGGCATGGATCAGGGATGCAGACCCAGTGCAAAGGTAGGGGGACTCTTGCAGATGCAGCTGAGAAGGTAAATGGGATGAATTCAGACAAGCATGGACAGCGGCGTCCGATTGCATGAAAGGGAGGGCAGAAAACACTATTGCAAGCCCTGCACCGAGAAGAAAGATATGTTCGCTGCAGACTAACATTAGCAGTGCCTAACATTGCCTTGCACTGCAGCACCCTAATTAAATCTGAGTCCATCAGCCTGTCCCTGGTAAAACAGCATCCAACACCTGAGTTAGCTGTGCCTGTGTTCTGCAATATTGACTAAACTGGCTTTGCCAAACATTCATTAATCCCATAACTGCCTTCCATGACAGATCAGAGCATGCACTGATTTGACTTGCACTTACTGCTTAAGATCACACACTGAGTCAGATGCAAGTGGAATCCAGGAATCCTGCTTCCCTCTCTTGCATTACCCACCCAGGACTCAAGCTGGCAACTGATTTCATCAATCAGTTCAGCATTTAGAGGTGCCAGTCACTGGGCTGCAGGATCCAGGAGGCAGAGCTACCTCAGTGCTTAAGAACAGGAAGAACTGCATTCCCTGTGTAGGGCTGTAGGTAACCCTGCACACACACAGACTTTTTACAGAAACTTCTTCTCATTAGACTACAACATCAGTCCTAGACAAGGCAGAAAGCCAGCTCTGTACACTGGACATGGCTTGCTTCCTTGGTAAAATCTCTAGACTCATCCTGCTAAGTCCATGTAGAGAGCACTCTGCATTTTCCAGACTTGAAGCCTATTGCTTAGGCCAGGCAGGAACCATCACAGATAAAATGCTCAGGGCTCAAGACTGTAACTTTATTCAGATACACTTAGGACTTGACACAAGATTGCACAAGTAATCTAAATTATGGCTTTTCGGATCTGTTCTGTATTTGACTTCATAACTAAATTTTCTCTTCACGTAATTCTGGTGAGTGTGTGGTAGGTCTATACACACTGCTGGAAGACCGCGTAGCCTTCTCCATTTGCCACAGGTTTGCTGTAAGTAGCTGGCAAATATCCATGTACAGCTAAGTGAAGTTTCTCCTGCAGTTTGGATGAGGAACAAGCAAAGTCTCAGGCCCATGAATGTTCCTGGTGTCCACCAGCAAACCAGGCTTTGGCCTTGGATGACACAAGTTTTGCCAGTGGCTTGCTGGCATTTTTGTCTGTCTGCATTTGCCATAAGGCCTGAAGTCTGTCCATCATTCTGTCCATATTCTGTTTTAAAAGTCTGCCAATCATACAGACTCTAAGTATCTTCTATGATAATTGAAGTACATAGAAATGTAATAAAACTCCCAAGTTCAGTGATTTTACCTGTGTCAGGACTGCAAGATTGGGTCATGTTGATTATTAACAAGGGTCTTCATGCCCAGGTTGCTCAAAATAGCCACGCTGATTTTCCAAAACCCAAGATGTAGCTATTTTACACAATCAAATACTTAATGACGTCCTGCAAGCAAAGATTTTATCAGCTGTCTACAGTCTGCATTTACAAAGTCTTAAGGATACAGTCCATTGTGCAGAACACATTAAATTGCTTTCTGTCACCTTAAAATAGACAGTGGTTCTGCCAGACAGGTGTGAAAAATAGATTATCAGTTGGACATTGTGGGGTTATTACCAATGCATCATTGTTTTTAATTGATTAATCAGATAAGGAAGGTTAGGGGATAGTTTTATAACAAATGGTAATTTCTTCCTCTCTTATATGGGCTTGCCATAGGAAGCAATAGACCACAGAAAATGGCTACCCCCTTTGATTTTACTGCAGATCTGGCCACAGGAAATGTTGCACATTTGGATCAAGCAGGATAAACAGCAAGGGCTTCCTCTTTTGTGAAATCATCTTTAAGCAGCACCCCTCCCCAGGAAAATAGGTTTTCCACTTTACATAATGTTGCAGCAGCAGTGGTTTGTTCCTGAGTTTTTTCTGGGTAGGTTATGAACTTTACGGCTCTGACCACAGATCAGTTATTTATCATAACAGGAAAGATGAGACCAAAGATATTTCCTAACCTTCTTCTTTGCAGATCTGAGAGAAGCAAACCAACAAACATTAACGCTTTGTATTCAACTGACAAAGGTTATACAGAAATATTTGCTCATCTTGCTGTTTGGTTGAACATCTCTGTCATTTTAAAGAGCACAGAGCAAATCAATATACACAGTTTCATTCAGATCTCCTCTCCAACCCACTACAACTGGTGTCTCAAAAGTAGTTACACAGGTAGAAAACCAACAATTCCTTTCAAACAAAAGAAGCTGATAGAGAAAAATCTCATTCCTAAAGAAGACTTCTCCATTTTGCTCTTTAGTGCAGACATTCCTATGTATCTTGGCAGTATGTTAAATATACAAAAAAAAAAAAAAAATTATTTGAAATATACTGGGCAACAAAAAGGATTTCCTTACTTAATGCATTTGCCCCTCAGCAACAGGGAGTCTGAAAACACTGAACTCTAGTGGTAGATTCAGCATATTTTTTATTTTGCAGGAAAAAAATAATAACTGTAGGAAAGCATGATCCTACTTTACAGTGCCATATGACAAGATGCACATAGCTGGGATTGCTCAAGTTGCTGTACCACAAACCTAAAGAGTAGAGTGTTTCGTACGGGACCAGATTGCAGCACTTAACCACAGGCCTGCAGTGTGCTGATGTGAAGGGGGAGCTGGGACAGGCAATAACCTCTGCTGCACTAACCCAGCCTCTGCAGTGCTAACCCATCAGGAGGCAATTCAGAGTAGTCACCAACAAGCATGCCTAGGAGACAGAACTGTAAGGAATGAGGGACTGTTCACAAGCACCAAAGCCCTTCCTCCTGCTACCAAGGAGCTGTGCAAAGCCCTGCTTCTAACGCTCCACCACACTGATACACACAGCAAATGCCCCAGTTCACAATGAACATGTTGAGCCAGTACCTTCACTTGGCGCTTGTAAATGTAACTGCCAGTTGCTGTTATGTTTGCCCTATGTCTATGTGGTATTTTGCTACCAGCCCTGGAAACCTTGGGGTCTTGCTCCCAGCTCACTCTTCCAGTAGCACTATGTCCAAGGGCCCTCCATAGGCTCTGCTCAGCTTGTGTTATAATGGGTTGTTTAGGCATCTTCCTCTAGGATGCTGGTCACCACAAAATTAATAAGAAAGGGAAAATGCTGCAGTCCTTCGCAGCTCAGGACATTGCCTAGGGAAGACCTTTCCTACTTGTCTTAGGTGAGGGAATTTCCTTCAGCCTGGCACACAGGGAAGACGAATGTCATTGTTTTTCTTCTAGAAGACACATCTGACCAAAAGGCAGTTTCAAGTCAAGAGCATTCAGCACTGGCTTCAGTTAAATTTTGGATCAGATTCCAAATGAATTATTTTTGTTTCCTTTTGACATCAGTTGGACACTTCCTAGTTCACATGAGCCTGAACATCCAAACAGGACTCAGCAGGCTGGAACTGCAAACTATACAAAGAAAACCTGCAAGCCTGAATTTGCTGAGGCTTGCCTTGAACAGAAATGTGGGTAATCTACAGCTTATGGGACATAAACCGCAGACTGCTGGCTGTACAGCACATACTCCCGTTTCTCCATCCCCATGCAGCAGCCAACACACGTAAGAACAGAGGTATTGAAACACTATCTTGACTTAATTCAACACAACGCCTAATTCAACAAAAGATTCCCAAATGTTTCCATGCTGGAAACATCAGCAAGAGAATATATGTAATTAGCACTACACAAAAACTGAGTAGCAACCAGCAGACTCACCAGCGTATCTCAAGTAAGATTAACTCTTCCGGATAGAGAAGATGGGTCTTTAGCAGCCTGCCACTAAACTTTGTGTCTTGTTCCTGCGGCCAAACTAATTGTAAAGACTATGGTCACCCTACTGCACTTACGAAATCCTTCAACACAGATAGATAGATAGATAAGCAGCAATTAAATTTAAACTCACTGAAATTCCTGAAATTACAAGTCTGGCTGCTATATAAATACCTGCAATCTACACAGTGTAATTTTTTTAAAGGAATTGTACTTCAGTAGAGAAAACTTAAATGCTGCTCTTTTGAATCAAGATCCTTCTTTTCAAGCAGAAATGTCATTTATAATAAACACAGTATTGGTGGAAGACAGACAAATCTATTGTCTAAGAAAAACAAGCTATTCGAATTCCACAATGATGGAGAAATTGGAGGGAAAGAGGTGGCTGATGGGCTTTGTGAGTCGCACAATGCCTTGAGCACTGCAAAGAGTCTAGAAAATAATAGTGAGCTGCTTAAGGCTTGTGTCTGTTTCAAACAATGATGACGACTCTTCCAATCTCATTTCAGGACTGTTGCTCTTATGGAAACTTTCCCTGTCCTCATCAGCTCAGTTATGTGTCTCTATGACACTAATGAATCACTGCTGACACTTCCGGGGCTTAGCCTCTTTTGAAAGCATTTGCTTCCCTGGTAAACTCTTCAAGTTTAAGTTTAAAGTTTAGCTTTAAGTTTAAAGTTTAAAATCTTACTTTCCAAGGCTGAATTAATAGTCTGAAGGGAGTTTTTAGAAGTTAATTAAGAAATGTGAAAGCTGCAATGACTGTTTACAGCACTGCTACTTCTATCCTTGATAACTTTCTAAATAATGCCCTTTTATTTTTGAGAGGTGCTATGATACTACCATGATTACTGATGAAGAAAAAATATAAATAAATATAAATAAATAAATTCAGATTCCCCTCTCTGATCTCTTGCCTGCTTTGCTGGCACTAAGATCTGCAAATAGAGAATGCTCTTTCCTAATGCCACAGGTACTGATATGGCGCAGGGCAAGGAGTATTTCTTGTGAGGTTATGGAGCACTCTGAAGCACATGATCATTCAAATTCCTCTGGAAAAAAAGAAGTGACTCACACTCACAAGGATTAGATCCACTAAAGACCATTGTAAAGCTGACTTTTAAGAGCCCAACCATCTAACAGAACAACAGAACCTGCAATCCTGAGTATGGCTCCCCATACATTCCTTCCAGAGACACAGACACCAAGAAAGGACAAATGTGCAGGGAAAGCAACCATCTAAATTTGCCTACAGCAGATGCCAAGAAGAAGGACATCTCTTGGACCCTAATCGTCTTGCAGAATGAAAAAGTGCTTTGCCCACGGGTTGGCTCTGCACTGACACCAGCCCCTCCTCCGGAACCTGCCAGGGCAGCATGTGTTTCTCCCTTCACTAGCTCAGTGGGCAGAGCACCTGTCCGAGATGTGGGAGATGGGAGGCTCTCCTTCCTCTGCCATGTGGGAACCGCCCCTGCGGTGCTGCCAGCAAGAAATGAAGCAGCCCAGGAGAGCCTGCTGGGAGCTCAGCAGCAAAGCTGGTGGGTGGTCTCAGGGTGCAGGGTGCTGCACATACCCCCAGAGAGGCGGATTGTGCACACTGAGAGATGGGATGGGATGGGACGCAATAGAAAGGTGAGGCAAGGTAAGGAGTATGCACAGCTGGAGGCTCAGCTCTGCACAGCTGAAATGTGTGTAGTCTGACTGTAGCTCACTAGTACACAACCCATTTCTGACTCTTAATGAGGGTGAAAATACTCTTTCAGCATTTCTACAATTATTAGGCCTCCAGGAGTTTTTACTGGAAATCACTGACAAGCTCCTGTCACAAGTATAGATCACTCAGTGCTCAATGGCAGAGTTTGGCTGACAGTTTTATTAGACTCCTGAGCCAACAATCAACTGCACTTAAGGCCAGATGACTCTCCTGTTGTACATCCATATATGTCTCACAGTACAGCTGTAAACAATAGTGAAAGTCTCTACAGGAAATTAGATTTGCAGAGCTCAGCTTTTAGACGTTGGACAAATTAATTTGATTATTTAGTACTGATCAGTCGCTGATGCATTTTGCATTATACATTCCCAGGGACCTATCCACAAGTGACACACAATGTAAAATTCATAGTCACATTGTCCCCAAAATTTTAATTTTACTCACTTTAAAACCTATTTCTAGCAAATCACCAAACATTCAGTTATGGTTTTCATGATCTCCAATGCCAAGAAAATACACTTAATCACTAGGACAATGCAATGACAGGGCACCACCAACACAACAAATTTCTTCCAACTAGAACTACATGGCGTGAATGTTTTTATCGGCAGTGCTCACCCACCAGATGAAGGTGTCCTCATAACTCAGCCTAAATAGCTGCTCCTTTCTCAGCATTTTGGAACATATTTTCCATTTCAATTCCTTTCTTCTTATTTGAACTCTAATGAATTATTGAGTGCAGCCCAGTGGCTTCTCCAAGGCATGTTGGCTGTCTAGCTTTGTTACCTCATGCAAAGCCTTTTTTTTTCCTAAGGTTATTAGCTCTGATGGGCATGTGAAGGGAAAAAGCAAGATATATGAGGATTGGAAGTAAAATTCAGGCACGCTTTTTAAAATCTACTCCCATGCAAGCTAAACTCTTAGTGATGGTGTATGTTTAGCATTGTATTCATCTACCCACAAACTTGCACCAGCTCAGTTAAACATGAAATTTTTCATTTAAAGGTGAAATTTGTGCCTTAGCTAAGGCCCATTCCTAACTGATTTAGGCTAGCCCCAAAAGAGACTGCTTCAAAAGATGCTGCAGGCAGCCTTTCATACAAAGTTAGCAATGAAATTACATTTCATTTCCAATTCAGTTTCAATCATGAAATTTCAATCATGAGCTCCACAGGACAGAAGTCTGTCCCTATGCCTCTGTAAAACCTAAATTGTAAATGGGTCATATGGAGTTTGCCACTCTAGAAAAATGACAGCAAAGATATGAAGATTGTCTTGGAGCCAAAGAAGTCTTTTGCTAGACTTGACTCTGCACTGTCTTTCATTGACCACTTGCATCCTCAGAATGCTACATAAGAAAAACAAACGAGCAAAAAGGATCTAATGAGATTTTCATTAGTGAACGCACTGAAGACCACCAGGCAGTGGGGACAGACCACCAGGTTAATATTGATCTAAAACCAGCTGAATTAATAAAGATTTTAATCAAATACAAAGTTTACAGCACAAGTGAGGTACTAATTCCTTCGCAACAAAGAAATAAGGCAAAGAAATAAAACACAGAATTTACTGCTGTATTTTAAAACTGTAATTCAGATTCATCTCAAAGTGAGAGCTAGCTCACAGATCAAACTAAGAAATAGTAAAAAGAACAAAAGTAACCAGCAAAGGGACTAATAATAACCCACAGCACTTCGGAAGAAAAGTCATGTTGTGTTCACGCAGTGAAATAGTTCTCCAGCTTGAATAGTGAATTGCAGCAACGATGGAGTTCAACAAGTATGTTATGATAACAAAAAAAAAAAAAAAAAAAAAAAAAAACACCCGCAGAATGCTACTGGTGAACTGCTTCTTTACCCAAAGTGACTTAAAGTTACCTACTTTCTCATATAACCACTGCCTTCAGTCTTCGAGAAGCAGCTCCAGGACAGTAAACAATCAGTTTTACTGAAAATGGATTGTCCATGAATCCTCAGAGACCTCTGGCATTTTGGATACAACCTTCAGAGATCAATGTTGATTTACCTTCTATCAAGGGAAAAAGAACAACAAGGCCATAGGTAAAATACAGCAAAGAGTGGGGAAAAGAAAATTTGGTGAATATTGGAACTCTCCTTGCTGAAAAGGCTGTTCTGCAGCACAAAAGTTAACTGCACACCTAAGAGATTAGGCAAAGTTCTTAAAATAAAAGAGCAAGATGTTTGCATCACTTCTCAGGCAGCAGTATAGCAATGCTACCTCGGTACTCTGCACACCACCGACTCAGGCCTGTGAGCTGGTCCCCCATCAACTGCTGCTGGCAGGGTCACAGCATTAGTCGTAGTGCAGCAGGCGGAAGGAAGACAGGCGTGTAGCCAGCAGAAGAGGTCTGACAGAAGGATTTAGAAATAAAGAAATCCATGCTGTTTTAAAACTGAAAGGGAGAACAGTGAAGATTTAAGAATGGTGGGAAATGGAGAGAAAGAAAATTACTGCTGTTCTGTTGGAATATTTCACTTTTTCTATGTAACTAATGTGTATCCCAAGGTGTGTACTGAAGGAAAAGCTATTCTCACTCCATCAGTGAGATTGCATCATCATCTTGAAAACAGACCAGAATTCCTTCCCAGGAAACTTGCACTGGGATTTATTAATTCTCTCCCAAACTCAGATTGTGATGAAGTTTACATGGGTTAAACTGGCAAGAACATCATTTCTCATCTTTGAGAGCACAGGAGAGCTGTAAAGTGGGGATTTGTATGGAAAATTCAGCTGTGGGGGAACATGAAATTGTGCGTATCTATTATCCCTTTGAGGACTGAAAACAGCTGAAGATTGGCAGGCAGTGAAGACAAAGTAGAGCAAACTCACACCTTGTGTCATCCTGAGAACTCCAGAATCACACAGAGTAGCTTGTGGAAAAGGCAAATGGGAACTTCGGCTTCAACAAAGTGATGCCCGTATGAAAGAAGCGTCACTCACGTCCCCGGAGCTGGGTCAGCCTGTGGGTGCAATCCCAGAGCTGCCCTGCCCCATTCCCCCGGTGGCCTGCCCCCTCACAGCGACCCATCCGCAGCCTTTGCCAAAGCACTTGACAATGTACATGGGCTGCAGAGATCTGCAGGACCAGGGAGCCACTTGGTGCAACACTCTGTTCTCGATGAGAAGAAAAACCCTCCCGTGTTCTTCCAGCGCTGCAGGTACACAGATCATTTCACATAGGAGCTGAGACACTGTCTGCTGCTTTGCAGTGCCATATGCTGGGTTTTTATTTCCTACTCTTTAGCTGACTTGGGCCAGGGTCAGCCAAAGTACAGCCTGCAGCTGCTCAGTTCTTTGATTATTGATGAGGATTAGGATTTATTTTTTATATACAGCTCTGTAGGTGTGCAAGACATTTCACACAAATATACAAGGACAGGGCTCTGAAGAGTTTATACAGCCCAAACATGTTGCAGCACAGCTAGTGAAGACACACAAACGATTAAAGGCTTATTGATGTAAGCTCCATGTGTATCTTGTTAGCTGGACAAATTGTAGGTTGCTTTGCGTGGCTCTTCTTCTAAGGCAAAGGGTCATTTTTATGCCTAACACTTTAACCTTTTGTCATAGGAATCCGCTGTTCCAAAGCTGAGCTCACTGGACTTCCATAACCAAGCTTGGCGAGGTGATTTGCTTCAAAAATAGCTTATGGAAAGGTTTAGTTCAGATCAGCACTCAGGAAATAAACACCATTGGGTAAAGAGCAGAAAATGACCCTTTGCTCTTGCTCCACAACAGAGGCTGTTTCTCCAGCGTTGTCTACAGGAGTAAGTAGCTAGCTGCAAGGACATGAGACTCCTTTCCCAAGCCTGTGACTCACCACGACACAGTGTTAGAAACACAATGTGAATGAAGGGACCATTCACTTCATGCTTTAACAATGTGCACAACTTTTAAATGGCAATGTTTTGTCTAGTTCTTATGTAAGCCAACTGCAACATTCTTTGAGTAGGTGCATGTTGAAATGGGGTACGATCGACGCGTTATACAGCTATTCAAAGAGGGACATCAGGGTCACTGCAGCTCCACTCTCAGCTGCAGCACTTAGCTGCTGCAAGGCAGATCACTGAAGCTCATCATTAGGATTCTCCCCTGCCTTAGAAGGCTCAGGTTAAGAGATACAAATCCCTGTTTTCAGAGTTGGTAGGTAAAGCTCGCTGGGAGCAAAGCTCTGGAAAACAAGCTCGGCATGTCCTAAGTGTCCTCACAGATGCTAAGAAGGAGTTGCCACTTTCTAAAATGCTACCCTGAATGGTTCCCAGTATGTACAAGTTTGCCAGTATGCAAAAGGAGGAAGATGCGTTTAAGCTTCTTGTGTGGATTCCAAAGTGGACTTTAAGGGGCTTTGGGGATGAGCAAGCTGTCAAAACAGAATTTACACTGAAGATGAAAAAAAACCATGTAAGATTCAACAACAATCACTTCTGATGATCACTGGAGAATGATTGCAGCTGACTGCATAAAAACTTGAATGATGGAGACCAATACAAACCCTCAGTGAGACAATCCTCAAGACTCTGAGTGAGACGTGCCAAGGCCAGAGGCTAACAATAAGCAGAAGAATTGACACAGGAATACTGAGAACTAACTTGGCATATCTGAGACCAATCGAACAAGCAATGCTTACCATCAGAGACCTTAAATATTACTGAAGAAATTTATTTGGCACCAGTTGTTTAAGGGGTCCAAATTTGACGATATAACACAGCAGCATGTTAAGCCAACATGAAGCAATCCAAGAGGATAGCTGCATCTGAAGAACACAAGTGGCAAGACCAGAGCCTTCCACATAGCTATCACTGCAAGATACACAGTGCGTTCCATGATGTTTCAGCAAAACACTTCCTGACTCCTGGAGCCTTCGAGTCAGCAGTATTTACTGGAAAGGATGCAAAAACAGATGCCTTGGGTAGAAGCAAATCTACAAACCATCCTTTCAGCTAGTGCAAAAGGGCACTGATTAATGAGCTGGCATACACAGGCACACTTTTCATTCCATCAACTTTACAGGTTGGCTGAAAGCCCCCAAAATTTTGCAAATCATGATTGCTCCTAGGGGAGTATCTCTGTCTGGTTAGTTTATTTGTTTGTATGTACATTCGGTAACTAAGGTCAAAAGTTTTACAGCAGCAACTGTCTCTCAACTGTTACTTGGCTTTGACTTTTTAGCTATGGTGCTCAGACTTTTATGCAATATTGTTAATAATAGACATGCACTTTGTTTTAGTTTTAACTAATTATAAATTTGCCTGATGGAGTATTTCATGTGCATGGGTAAAAGGTAATTGTTATACCCTTATAAAACCTAAGATTAAAATCTGCCTGTAACTACATAGATTTCACTTATGCCACAGAGGGTTCAATGAGGTCAGAATTCAGCTGCAGTAATGGTTTAGCCATGGCATTGGCAAAATACCTATTACTTGATGTGAAATCATAGTGGCAGAAACGTATTCTACAACCCTTAGAAATGACTGCCTACATCTGAGCTGAATAAGTATCACAGCACCACGGCAGAGTTTGCACAAAGACAACCAATTCCAGGTTGCAAAATATGCATCACTAAATTTGATCAATGGAACCAGCATCCGCAGCTGTACTTCAAAATTCAAAGTCACTCTTATTCCACCCAATTTCAAGCCCCCTGTATGGAGTTAGAGCCAACTTACGCAAGAGTTTTGTTCACCTAAGTTCTGGAGAAACACCTAATCACGACATTTTGGCCTTCTTTGATTCTCTAATGCAAGAGTCTGTAAGCCAATACAATTATTTGATACTATCATTCACTTTAGACTTAGTGTGCATACGTAGGACAAACACTGTTTATCAAAACAGAGGACAGAAACGACGCCTCCTATTTAGGTGACCCTTCCTTTACAAATATTTAATAGAAGAAGCGGAAGTCTGACCACTGTCCACTGGGTGTTTTGTGGCCAATGTTCACAAATAACCTTAACACATAAAATCTGCAGAAACCGGGAGTCTCATGAACAGGAAAACAGCTAAACTCACCATGTATGTGATTTGCAGTAAACAATATTGCAGAAGTACTTGTGTAGCTTTATTTAAAAGCTGAGAGTGGGAAAGTAGTCTTAAACACTGCAGAAAACAGAGGTTTTCACCTTCAGCATTAAGTAAGAAAAGAAGCAGCAACACAAGCATCTACAACAAAGGGCCCCTCTGGGCACTGTGCCATCATCACCTCTGCTTTCCATTATCAGCATACATTAACAAGAATTACAATGTTCAGGTTCCATTTTGAACTCCTGTTCTTTGGAGTGTATAAACTTGTCCTTTTTCATTTTCTTCAAGCTGAAATTTGGCAGAGGAGTGCTTGTGGGTGGGGAATTTTTGGAAAGACTATTATTTTTAAAATTTGGTCTTTTCAAACTGTTCTAAATACAGCAGTGGGGAATATGCCCTGAGGAGCAACACTATTGCATGTCTCTCAAGGGAGGGGTATTGACAATTAAATATTGTCAGTCTCTTACTCAGAGCAAGAGGAAAACAAGCATACACACTTCAGGCTAACTCATGGAAGGCCTCTGGCCCAGCCAGAATGATGAGTTCAGGGTGATGCTGCGGGGCCAGGAGGCCGGGAAGCTGTCCATTAGGGGCTCCCAAGGGTGGTCTGTAGTCCTCTTGCAACACACAGAGCTTTTATATGCGGCCTGGAGAGGATCTGGGAGTTGTGGCTGCCCTCCACAGAACCAGCTGATTGTCAAGGCTGTAGCAACTGTAGGGTCTCCTCCAGCAGCTCTGGGATGGGGCAAAGACCTAGACACCACAGATCTGTCAGCCACTGAAAGCCTGGACCAGACAGCCCCTCCAGAGCAGCCAGGCTTTTGGCAAGTCTCACAGCTGTGTATTTCAGACCCTTGGCTATTCCTCCAAGCCTTTCCATTACTCCACATGACAGCAAGAATCCACTGCAGGAGCTAGCCCAGGAATGTAATATCACTAGGATCAAGATGCTTTCAAGAGCAGCAGAAGCACTGCATAGCCCAACTCGTGGTGTTAGAGCTGAGCACAGATGGGGACAGTAAATTCCTACTCCAGGAGGCAAACTGATGGGCAGACTCTGTCCCTAGCAGAGGTGATCCAGGGGAATACAGGAAGCTAAATCTGGGAGAGGACGAGGGGAATTAAGCATAATAACGAACACCAGAAATGAGGCAGCCTAAACACCAATTTGCAAAAGCAATCCCCTATTAGTATTTTTTCTTTGTGAGAGCTGTAATGCCTGCAGCTGTCTGTCCTCACATACTGGCACATCACCTGCCTCATTCACCCCTAAATCCCATAAACCTGCAAACACGGTCTGCTTAGAAGGAACTTGGAAATATGGTCCAGAAACAATGGACCTTCCCTCCACGGGCACAGAACCCTGCCAATCAAGTTTATTCTCTTTTTCTTGTTTTACTCCTACCTCCTCTATGCCCACCAGAACGATGCTTTGGATCATGTGGCTAGTGCACGGCAAAATACGTTGTTGTGAATTGCTGTGTCCACTTAGTTGTACACTATAGATCTCAGCATTGCCTGGACATGGCAGGGTGGTACAATGGCATGAGTTACTTTTGACTGATTCCAGGCCAACTGGAAAAAAATGGCCTTTGGATCATGCCCTTATTCCTTAGTTTCCACATTGCTTGCAAAACCCCAAATAGGGAGGCGTTCAAGGCCAGGCTGGATGGGGTCCTGGGCAGCCTGGTCTAGTGGCTGGCAACCCTGCCCACAGCGGGGAGGCTGGGAACCAGATGATCTTCAAGGTCCTTTTCAACCCTGGCTATTCTATAATTCTATGTTATGAAATATTATTCAACTCCAACCTTGAAAGATGCCAGAATCCTAGAGCAACACATCAGGAGAGGTGCGTGAAATTCAGGACAGAGACTTTAACAAACTTCATTTCCAATGACTTTCAAGAATAATGTATAAATGGATTTTACTGTACATTTGTGCTCATTTGGGCTGGATTATGGGGAAACCCTAATGCATGTTAATTGCTAGGTAGTGTAAAGCACCTTCCATCCACTCTGTTCCAAAAAAGATTCAGATCATGCACAAACCGAAAAGCTGGCAGCTGATCCTTTCAGCCCTGAGAAAAAGTGCCTATTTTCACACCTGCTAGTAGCTCACTGGATTCAGTAGGTTTGCTCATATGTATTTGTAGGACTTTGATTTGTTTGCCATTTCATAGTCCACTTAATTTATCAGCTACACAGCAAATACGGTACAATTACCTAACAAGAATATGTAAAAAGTAGGATATGATATGCAGCTGTATCTACATTTCCTTCTGTGCTTCTCAGAAACTAATGCAATTAGTAAGCCATTTTGATGCAGACATTTTTGCTGACTCCTTCACATAAGAGAAGTTAGTGGCAGGCTCTTATCTCCTTCATCAAAGAGCGTTCCTGGAAACAGGACAGTCCGCAGCTAGAGATAACCCATCGTGGAATCTTCTGCACCTGCTGGGCTGCAGCGTCTGCCCTGTTGGTCACATGCAAGTTGTGGTGATAAGAGATAGTCATTTCTGTCCTTGTGCAGATCAGCATGCTCCGTCCCACAGAGCAGAAGTAGTGGCAGTGGCGGTTTCCATCTGCCCAAACAGTGTGAAAAAAACCTTTAAGAGCCTGCTTTGGAGCTAGGTGCTTTTCAGTCACTTGCCTTGGAACTGTGTTCTTATAAACCCTGCAAGGAAGAGAAAACCTGTCCATCTCTAGAAGTGTTCTTTCAACAGGCAAAGCTAACAATACCTGCAGTGTAAAGATATAATCCTGTGGAGACAGGTTCTGTGCTGGGGCCAGGAGCTAATTAGTTGCAATCACTCCTGTTTCAGATTACTGACAACCACTCACTGTACTACTTTCTGAGTACAGCACGAGAAACATGATTTATTTCACAATACACAAAGAGGAGCTGTTTTAATCCTGGGAAAAATGCACCTTTTGCGTCCCTTCCCACTGCCCACTTCTCCTCCCCTCTTTCCCGCACGCAGATGGCAGATGTCTTTCACAGCAGCTGCTTGGAACACATAACTCTAGCTGAAGAAATCTCTGCTTTTTGGATGCAACTCTCCAGGATGTTAATTATCACGTAAGGCACGCCATAGTACAAATAAAGACATGGCTCATCGGCATTTGACCTTAACCACCCTGCTCCACTTGAATCACGAGCTCAGTACCCTGCCCTGAGGAACTGACAGATCATGGCCAACGGTACAGTCTCCGTAACAGTGACCAGCTTGAACATGACCACAGCAAAGTGGGGAAGGCTGGGCGTACACTGAGCCAGATTGCCAGGTGGGTAAGATCTAAGACTTCTTTATTCTTGTTCTTTTAATGGCTGAAACAAGTTGACGTGTAATAGTGAGTACTCTGGATAGTTTAATGCTAGAGCAGGATGTTTCAAAAGTCAGGTGGTAAACAGGAGATATGAGTCAAGCAGATGCAGTTTTGTACAGCTACTTCCCAGTCAGATGTCAGCATCTAAAACGAGGTTCAATGTGGTTCATTTTTAAAAAAAGTAGGGAAATTGTGTGCAGATTTATTTAAATCTGGGCAAAAAGGAATAACTCTCTGAAACATACTTTTGTTTGGCTCCAAGGGCTGCCACCCTGCTGCTTTAGCTATGTGGAAAGTCGGGGTGCTCCTTCTGTTCTAACATCTATTTTCTGCATCCTTGTTTTATTTTTAACAGCTTACAACAGAAAGAAACACGTTATCGCATGACTGTCTAAAGCAAATAGTACATTGTGGTTTTGGGCTTGGACACTTGAATGTGTAACTTCCCAGCAACGAGCACTGTTCTCTCTGCAGGGCACTTCTGGTAACTCATCTCTCCTACTGAGAAATAAGGAAAACTGTCACCTAGCAAGTGAGACAGCTATTTCTTACAGTCCTCACATTTGAGAAAAAGCAGAAGAATGACAACAAACTGCAACTGCTATACAACACACAACGCTGCATACAAAGCAGCAGGCCTTATTGACCCAGTGCTGGGTCTGGGACAGCTGGGATACATACCTGACCTGCTAGAGGCTACTGTGCTTCCTTGGCCAAGTCATTTCACTTTTTTGCACTTTGCTTTCCCACTCTGTGAAAACGAGTGTGCTGTGGTTTATTTTTAAGCATTTCAGCAACTGACTTAGTTTACCTCAAACTCCTTAAAAGGTTACATCATTTTCAGTGCTATGAAAAGTTCACTAAAACAGCATTTCAAAATCCCTCTCTACGTATTGTATTTTCTGTTCTCTAGCCTGACAGCGGTTTGACTTCTGGCATTTGACATTCAGGCTACGGTTGTTGTTTGGCTTCAGACAACAATCGCTAACGAACACCGATCTTCTGTAGAACACTGATCTTCCACAGATTTGAATGGGCTGCACTACCAGTGGGGACACAACCAATACAGCTTTAGTCACTGGTCTATACCTCGTTGGTGCAGGTCTGTGCAGACTTACCAGTGGCTATTCCCTTGACAATGTTACTAATAGCACAGAAAAGTTAGCAAGTGCCTTTTCCAGATGCACCACTCACTCGGACCACTTAACATAGAATTCTTGACCACGAGTGATGAAAAAAACATGTAAACTGTTAAAAAAAAATGTATTAAAAAAAATGACCTGGTTATGTATTTAGTTATTAAACATTTTTAAGAAAAATTGTACTTTCCATCCTAACGAAAGAAGCAATACAGCCACATTCAGCCCTTGTGTAATTTATTGACTACCACCAGGTTAAACATAAGATGATAGAGACTACTTATTACTAAAAATGACCAGAACTTTGCAAATTATTTTTGTGACAAGCATATTGACAAGCATGGATTGTCCTGCCAGTGGCTTGGGTTTTCTTAGACATCTTCATGTTATTAAAAACAGAAAGACAGTAAATAAACCTGGTTTCTCTCCTCTGAGTTTAGCCTTATTTTCTCAGTCTGGTGCCACACACATTCTGTCAGTGAGCTGCAAAACTGCAGTAAATGGGCTGTAGAGCAGCTAAGGCCTGCAGTCTCAGGCTGTGAGGAGACTTGAAAAGCAAAGGGAGCAGGAAGAGATAGATTATTGCAATACAGCGAGATACATGACCAGGATTTGATTTAGGTCAGCTCTAGCAAAGCTAGCCTAGAATTACCAGGAGCTGAGAGACACCACAGTTATGATGCATATATTTTAACAGGCAAAAGTCAATGGGATGTTCAATAGGCACAAAACTGAGACAGCCCTGCAGGTACTTTCACTGTGCATGGGAAGAACGATTCATATCATTCTGAGAGCTGATAAAGGCATTGTAAAACTGCTTTGCCATGCTAATACAGAATCGCTATACTACTGGAGCAAAAAATTCAAATCCTTCAGCATCTGTTCACACGATTAACATCATTGATTATTCATGTGATCACCTGAGGAAAGACCAGATGGTTTATTCACTGGGTTTGAATCTCTGACTTTTAGTTTAAAAAATCTATCCCTCTGAAATTAACTGAAGGAATCATGCTGTTAGCAATATAGCAATGCTACTATGAGGTAAGCCATACATCTTGTCTGCTGCAACCAGATGCCACAGGAAAGTCCAACATATTGCAAATATGTTACACACTTTTCCTCAAAGAAAACATGCTAATGCAACTGAATTCAGCAAAGTCAAGACAAGCATTGGTCATTTTTCATGACCTCACTTCCCCTTCTGCCTGGGACATTGGACATTAAATGAAGGGTCATTGGCCTGCAGCATTGAGGATGCTCCTCAGTATCGGCAGTTTGGTGTGAACACTCACCACATGGATCAGTCACCAAGCCAGGATACGCCCTATCCTCTGCAAAAGCACTCCACATCCAGGGGTCCATTACATTAGCTCTAAAACCACACATACAGTGAGAGAGATTAAACAGCTGAATAAATCTTTTCTAACCATTATTTTCAACTGTTCTGTGATAAGCAGTTGTCTTGCTGCACCAGCTGTGGAGCAGCTTATCTTTCAGCACTATTTCCTGCTCTACCCATTGGCACTGCTTCTAGAGCCATGACTCCCTGCTGTAATTGATGCAATCCTACCATTGTCTAACACACTGATTTCACATGTAATCGTATCAAACCTATAGCTACAAATTTGCAGTGAAAAGTGAAAATTACGAAACTGCAAAGAATTACTTGAAAGTATTGTGTGAAAGTAATACTGAAAAATAGATCCTGCTGTTAGGCAAAGTAAAAAAGGAACATTTCAAAAGTGGATTTCCATTATTTGCATACTTCTGTTACTGAAAACAGGAGAGTGTCTTCCAGTAAAATCTGGTCAGCTTAATGACTCATGACTTCTGAAGTGACCATGGATTCCTTCTGAGCTGCATGAGCTCGCAGGAGTTCTCGTGTCCAGGGTGGATCAGAAAAAAAGGAGAACTGAAAATGGCTGACTGTAAAGATGGCTGCACACTGCACTTCCTTATGTATACCAAAATAAAACAGAAAACATTATTAACCATTTTAAACTTTAAATGACGCGACCCCTGGCTCTAGGAACACCAGCAGACACACATACAAATCCATGCACTTCATTCATGCTCATCCTGCATGCTAACCAGGCACCGTAAT
>VXAV01001233.1:460602-511037 GCA_013399715.1 Alectura lathami
ATCCATGCACTTCATTCATGCTCATCCTGCATGCTAACCAGGCACCGTGCACACATACAAAGTGACTTTTGCATTCATGTCTCCAGCCTGCACACACCTCCCTGTATGGACGAGCCTTGTGCCCTCTGCACAGACAGTCTGAGCTTCCCACCATCCTGTTTACATTCAGTTACTCTCTCTGCAATATTTCCAGTTCCAAGTCTTGGAAAAATGAAAGCTAATAAATGAACATACCTACACATTGGAAAATCCAGGCTAACACTTCCAGCTGATTGCTCCAGGGCTGGTGCTCAGCCTTTGACACCTGGCTTAAGCCTGCTTCTGGGACACCAGTGAGCCCACTGTTTGGAAGGTGTGCAGGCAAAGCCTCCAGAAAAGGAGTCACCTCAACTGCTCCCATTTCCAAGAATCTTGGAGGTCACAGGTTCTTAGCAATGGTCACCACTCAGAGCCGTCTTACAGGTCTAGAATTCCAGCTCCAAAAACAGATTAATATAAGAATAGCATTGATTGAGCAATGCCTAAGTGAAACTATCTTTAAAGTCAGACAGCAACTGCGAGAGAAACTCTGAGTGTAGAAATGGTGAAGGTTTCACCAAGGAAAACCTGCAGAAATCGCAACAGAGGAGGAAAGCTATATCCTCCAAGAGTAAGAATTACATTTCAGGAAAGCTATATCCTCCAAGAGTAAGAATTACATTTCTTCTAGGACAGAAGGTATTTGAAGGGTGATGTCCATTGCTCCTCAATTTCTATGGCATAGAGAGAAATCACTGTGGGCCCTAATGCAAAAATGACAGAGGACTAGACTCTCTGCACCACCATGGAAAGTTTTCTAGATAATGTATGGAATTTTGCACAAATCTTTGAATCTCTGCACATTTTTTCCTGTGGGGTCAGATATATTGGTTTCATTGGAACCGCTGTGTTATGAACACAAGTAGACCTAAACCCACTAAAGAGAAATGCTGTGCTCAGAATTTTTGTCTCTGCGTTTTCAATACAGATTTAACTTCTCAGTCTTCTGAATGCCAATGGACATAATTAGGAGCAGCTTTAAAGAGCAGAAGTTCACTTGCTGGTGATATGTAGCCGAAGTTTGCTTCCTGCAGTGAGAATGCTATCTGCACAGTCCTCTGTGGGAGCTGAGGGTCACCATGAAACTTCTAATTTCCTGAAAAACAATGTTTTCCCTCCAAAATTCTGGAAGGAAAAATCTAGAAAAAAAAATCTGTGCCATGCTATGAATCCTGCAGAGGGAGAATTGCCCAAAAGAGTGGTTTGCCTTTCTCCCAAGGGATAAAGTCTCCAAGACTTCTTAGACATGCACTCCAGGGAATTCAGCTGTCAGAGGACAGTACCACCACAAACAGCTAGCAACGCAGATGCTACTTTCAGCGCATCTCTCAGAGGCTTCCTGAAACCTGTCCTACCACTGAAGTTCTTTTCATGCCGTTGTATGCTCATAAGAGAGAGCAACCAGCAGCCAAAACTAATGCACACTCTGGGGCTAGTGTAGAAGAAAATGTAGGTGTTCTGTGGGTGGGAAGTTATAAATGATGGGAAAAACAGAACTGGCTTTGTGTCTTCCAGAGAAGGAAAAAGGTACTTAAAATTCACCTGCTAAGCACACTTAGGGCCATATGGCTTTCGCTTCCTGACCTTAATTAACCCTCAAGGTTTTCATCATCTTGCTCAACTCTGCAATCGTCTACTGTAATAAGGGGCATAACAAACTCCTATTCACAGCTAAAGTCATGCAGAGGGAAATTATAGTTTCATTTCTTTGGAAAAACACTAGCAGATTGTTATCTCGGCACTGATTACGAACAACACCTTGAGCATGAAGGATAGGACTGAAGTGTTTCCTCTACAACCCTCCCACAGGCCATGCAGCATCACACAGAATACTACAGCTAGATATATTTTTAAAAAGGACAAGCATGGCTAGAGCAAGGTCAGGGATGAAGCACAGAACCATGGCACAGCTGGGACCAAAATATATCAACCTCTCACAAAGACACACTGGTCTAATTAAAATGAGTTTAAAGCTGATTCAGCGGGTGCTTTTAAGCCTAATTAAATTTCACCTAACATAATTCACTGGGGTTCCCAACTAGATTAAGATTCACTGATAGGGGCTATTTTAAATTGTGTAAAGAGTATCTGTGCTGGAAAAGGGAAAAGAGTGCTACATCCATTCACTAACCTGGACTTTTGAGTTTAACTAGGAAAAAGCTGTATTGAATGAGGGTCTCATGCTCTCAAAAAGCTCACCCATACCCTCAGCCAGCTTCCTCTGCCTCACCTACTGCACTATCTCTGTGCAGAGCTCACAGTGGCCACAGGGGGACTGGGAGCACAGTGTCTTCTCCCATACAGCTGGGTGCAGATACTGACATGCTCCTTTGGAGGGGGTAGGGGGTGAAGGAGATGTGTACAGCTCTCCAGTAGTTAGCCTCAGAATATAAATTTGCATTCAACTTCCTTAAAGTATCTGGAAGGAGCATCCGGGTCTGCACTGCATTTGGCCGAGTATGTGTGGGTATTGGGGCTGGAATCACCAGGCTGCAGGGCTCTGCAGGGCATGGGAAGGGCATCCTACCCGTGCATGCCTATGTTCTGACAGCACAGGACAAGGGAGATAGGCTCTGCACAGGGGTGCCATGTGTCCTGAGCACTCAAGGGGCACTGGGGTGTTTGGAGGGCACAGGGGCACGAGTCATTGTTCTGCTGCTGAGTGCTCTGGGCATCAGCATCTAGTCGAAGGCCAGAGGGCAAGAAAAATCACAGTTGGCAGATGTGAAATCTTGGATCAGTATCCAAGAGGGTGGCGTACTCATGTGTGTTGGAAGGAGAGCAGACCAGAGCTGGCTTGCCACCAGCCTCTGGGCTCTAAGGTATAATGTGATGCTTAAAGACAGCAGTGGCAGCCCTGCCGCAGTCAGACACTCCAGGCTCAAGCTCAACAGTGCCGCATAATGCACAGCAGCCATATGCTTAGGGCAGCTGCCTGTGGGAGGAGAGCGGTCAGGTCCAAACGTTTTCTCTCTGTCCTCTCTTTCCCCTCTGCCCCCAGAAATTTTGCCATTTTTGGCATGCTAGATGTAGCAAGACAGCAGCTGGCAGTGCTGTCCCCAGACTTGGCAACTACCACAGAGAATACGCCTCTGAAAGCAGTCAGGAAGGAGCCCCTTGGGGGTGCTCAGAGCATGCACAATCTCTGCAGCACCATCAGTCCCTGTGCCATGGAGCAGAAGAGTCAAGCTCCTTCCCTGTATGCCTAACACTGCAGACAGACCCATCTATCCCCACTAGCAAAGCAGCAACATCGTGCAGAACCAAACCTGCTCGTCAGAATAGATGAAGCCTATCTTTTCCCTCAATACAGAATGAAAGCAGTAGTAAGCCCTGCTCCATAAAGAAATCAACTGAGGTCAATGTAAGCAGCAAAAAAGCTTCTGTAGATGGCTTGTACTGCCCTTCTCTAGGAGCTCTGTCTGCCTTTAAAGTGCATCTGTAGAAGGCTACAAGAAGAGCTGAAACATCTCTCTCCTGGCTCTCACCATAAGGGAACAGAGAGCCCAGTCCTTCTTCTCTGTACCTCCCTACTACTCTCCTCTTAAGGATTAAGCTCTTTCCCAGCCTTCGGAAAATCCAGCTCCAGATGCCTGACCTACACTCATGGGCCCAGTCAATAGGGAGCCAAGGGAGATAGCGCATTTGTTTCTTAATTGATTGAAAGACCAAAAGAAGTTGAGTCAAACAAATCCCTTGGTTTCCACACTGTGGAAACCTCACTTGGTTTCCACTCCCTTTGCTTTGGGGACCTCTAACATGCTGGGAGGGGAGATAATGTTTGGGAACAGCAAAGAGCTTGCAGGAAGAAGAAATAGGGAAGTCCACCTCCCAGAAATTACTGTAAAATCTGACTCTCAAAGACAGGCTGGTGAGACTGGGAGGAAGTGGAAAATCATCATGCCAGAAAGACTCAATTTGCTAGTCAGGGAGCAGAAAAGCTGGTCCCTACCAGCGGTCGTCTCCTATTTTGTTACTGCTTCCTGCTGAGCTGCCCAATGGGAGGGTGACAATTTAGTCAGACCATGGCTTCCTCACTTCCGTACAGTGTCTTTTGAAAGAACTCACTTGCTTTCAGCCCAAATATTTGATCCTGCCAGAGCACTGATGTAACTGGCTCCTGCAGCCACCTGCAAGCCCACAGCAAGGGCACAGAGGGGTGTAGCCCAACACAAGCCATGCTCTGGTGGACCCCAATAGCCACTGGCAGCTGGTCCTGATTACAGAAGCCCTGGAGATGCTGCAATCCCTTCTCTAATATTGCTCTAATCAGTGCTGGGGCCAGCTTGTAACCTGTACTCAGATCAGGGAGTTATAATTAATTGGCTATGGCTCCCTGTAGGATCTGGGCACAGCTCAGATCCCAGCTTTTGCAGTTTAACTTGAGGCTAACACTTAGAGCCTAACTTGCTGTAATTAGCTTTTCTCCAGTGCAAATCAGGACTGTAGTGCTGCACATTAAATAGAAAAGACAGGGGGACAAAAGTATGTGAATTACTGTGAGTTTTGACTACTGTTCAGGCAAGTTTCAGCTGTCTGTTTACTTTGCTATGGTATGACGGCCCTGCCTCACTGAGGAACCTATAGAACTGAGGCCATACATAAATCAAACCTGAGCAACGTAGGAAAAGTACAGTATGCGTTTCTCCCATAAAGGTAACAGTAAATAATCTACTAAGTTAATGGTTCACTGATGCAACTCAGTTTAAGAGGTGGAAAAAAAAAAAAAAAAAACAGGGATGTTTTATCTGTGACCCTTGGCTTAGGTCTGAGATACAGCTTTAACTGAAGAGCAAAGGTTAACTGTAATAGAATATGTTGGCATTGCTATAGCTTAAAAAGCAACATTCTGAATTTTTTGTCAATGTAAAGACAACTTCTTTAATGGTGGCAACTGAGCCATAAAAAGTTGATTGCACAAAACTATTTGTCGATGTTTCTTCAGAGTGCCATTGAAGAAGACAACAGCAGGAGGTGGAAAGAGAAAACTTGGGAAAAGAGGAGACTTCGTATTAACTCGAACACTATAAGGAGAAGCAATACAGTCGGGAGAGCTAGCTTTGATGGGTCAAACGTTTATAAACAGAGCAAAACACAGTAAAATTCGTATCTGAAAAAACTGTGCCCAGGCAGAGCTTTCACTGTATGCTCAATATTATCCTACCAGACAGAACACAGGCAAAGAAGCAAGAGGAAAAAATAATTAGGCAAATAGTAGGAACTCTTTGAATGATGTTGCCTTTGGGTAACACATATATATAAAGGAGAGCAGAACATAGTTCCTCAGCCAGGGGCTAGCCTTCCAAAATGCAGCTTGGGGGAAATGCATACATTTCCCCAGCTGAAAAATCTAACAAACAACATAATTCTGGAGGGTACTGCCACTGCTTTGTTTGGCTGACAACTGGTAATACCCTGCGGGATGATGAGAGGAGGGAAATTCAGTCCCAGCAACTATGAACAGCAAGTCCCTGCTCTTGACTGGTACTACAATGCTACAAGACTGAACTGGTCAACTTACACAGAAATAGCACAAAATAAAATGGCAGTGAGGGCAGCATGAGACACCGACAAGCACACAAAAAAAAAAAAAAAATTAATTGAAAGCAGTCAGTCTCCGCTGAGGGGAATTTTCATGTGGCTTTTCTGGCATTGTCTTTTTGAAAACACTGGGGTTTTGCTACCCTTTTAACTTCTGGAGTTCTCACAAAACCTCTAAACCAGGTTTTTATTTATAATAGGAATTTTGAAACTATTTTTTGCATTCTTTTAGACTCATTCAATTCTTGACCCCAATTACATTGAATAATGTGGTTACGACTAACATAAATATAGTTCCGTTATAAATCAGGACATGTTTGCCTGGAGACAGCCCTTTTTCTTCCCCTTGCTCATGTTCTGCAGCTGTCCAAATACATCCTCACACTCCCTGGAACCTGCAGCACAGTCCCACTGCCCCAGCTGGTGGGGGCAGAGGTAATGGGCTGCAGGCTTCCCTCCCTTTGTGCCCAGCCAGCAAGCCAATGCCTGCTCCAGTTTGCACTGCAACGCTGACAGGCTGGAAGAAGATCGTGGTCCTGCAAGGGGCATTCAGTCTCCCTACAAGGGGTGAGTGCTGTCCATGTCAGTTTGATAAAGATTCTGTGGCTGGCTGGTTGGCTCCCTAGGGCACAGTTCAGTCTTGGCTTATCTGGAGCAAACATCCTACTGCATCTCTATGCAAAGATTAAACGATTCCAGGAATGCAATGAAAACTGAGTACCGAGGCTTTCCACAGTGGGGATTATTAAAAAGACAGCAATTGTCATCAGATATTAGTGATACCACATTTGATTAGAATAGGAAATAAAATCTTTACTACTGTTACCTGCTGGTGAATGCTGATCTTAACTGTCATGCTGCTCTAGTATGTCAGGTGTTGTATCAACACCAGGACAACCTGGGGAATCAGGAACCCAGAACAACACTTCCATCATCCTCTCTCCTCCATCAAAGAGAAGACTTGTCAGGAATGTTTTATATTAAATGATACGAATAATAGGGGTTAAAACAGTGACTGAGCCAGAAAGAGGGGATGAGACAGTGGAAGAGACTATTTCTTAACCTAAAGCTAAAAACTGAGGTGACCTCCTGCCCCTGCTGCATCCACCAGCTCAAGTGTTTAGGTACAGTTCAATAATTACGAAGATCACCACCACAAATTGCCCACTTATCTTGACCTATGACTGCAGTATTTATGGCTCTTTTCCATATATTCTCTGTTCACAGATGCTAAACTTGGATAATATTTACTAAGGGGCAGATTTTGATTCATTAATACAGAAGAGGAGCTAATCCATGAATAATCCCTCTGAGACTAACTGGACTTTCAAGCCTTACTGCCCAACTCCATGCCCTCTTTCACCAAAAGGTTAACTGGGAGTAAAATACTAGAGGATTATTTTTATCCACTGTGGCTGTATTTCAAAATACCTCCATGTTTCAGAACATTGAGTTTAGAAAGTTCACCCATTAGAATGCAGTACGCTGGCATGAAGTGAAAGTTTGCAGCTACACATGATCCCGGAAACTCTGCAATACATGCTGAAGTGCAGTATCATAGTTTTGCAATTGGATTCACATTCTAAAAGAGAACTGAGATGAACTAAGAAATAGTTCTCCTGCAGTATGACAAAGAACTACAAGAATTTAATTGAAATTTGCAGGTAGCTGCTCTCTAGCCTCTTGGCATCACCCTGGGCTTAGCAATGGGGAAAGTTAGGGTGAAGTGAAAGTCATCGTGTCCTCTTTGGACACATTGTAGTAAGTAAACACTGCAGAAATTCTTGCCTTCAGAGGAGAGGCCACATCTTGGTCCACTGAAAAGCATGCACGCACCCTTCATGCTAAAGCCTAGTTCTGTGCTTTGTGTGGAAGTGTTATCTGCACTGACACTGAGCCAGCATCATGGTAGCTTCAAGCTGCACTAAGCGAGGGCTGTTGCTGCAAGGGGTAGGTCTGACCATGTCATCTCCTTCCTTGTGCAAGCACTAATCCTTGTGTGATTGCACAGGGAGCCAGATCTTGCAACTGATCCACCTGAAAACCAAATCAACAAAAGCCTGATTCACATATCAGCCAGCCTGTGTGCTCCATAAGCACCGGTGCTGGAACACAGCTGGGTAGGGCAGGCAGTGATGCTTTCTCAGGAGGAACTCACATCTGGGTTAGCCCAGGGCAGTCACGATGCTGGAGGCTAAGAAGCTCTGCTGTCACGCTAACCTTGTAAAGCAGCACTCGGTGGGAATGAGATGGCAGGACAGGTGCTGAGTGGATATCTGCACTGTGTGTATCTGATGTACATGGGTTCAAATGGAAAATTAGGTTGCTTTTATATGCTGTTGTGAAACTCTCTGGAGTGTTTCATAAACAAACATTTGCATCTTGGACACCTTTTAACATTTCTTCAGACACTGATGTTGAGCAAACTGGATACATATGTTTTCTTTGTAAAGTTTCCAAACACAGTTGCCTCAACTCTTATTTAAACGTCAGTGGGAATCTAAGCTAGGTAAAAGAGCTCAAGACAAGGCCCTTTGGGTAAAAGAATATTGTAAATTACTTATCCAAAAGATTAGAGAAGATCTAGTACAATGCAGTTTCATGTTTTGCAATGGCAGGCATTTCACACATATCAATATTTGTGTATCGATCACACAAGCCCACCACAGTGCATGCAAGGAAAGAGCATAGCTGGTGCAGCCTGTGGCTGCCAGCCCAAGCAGGAGATGCCAGCCTGTGTCCTGCGATGCAGAGCCCGCTGCAGGGCCACAAGGCAGCAGCACTTGCTAGCTGCCCCTCTAAACACCTGGAGTTTGACTTGTGCACAACCTCATCCATGCAGCTGCCTGCCAGGGGCCTCACTTCTCACTGATACCTGCCATGCAGGCATCTCAGGAACCACCAGACTTTTGGGCTAGCAAAGGTAACTTCAGCTTGGTGCAGGATTGCATCCAAGACAGAGGGTTTCTGTGAGTTATTTTACTAGAAATGGGTGGAATCCCATATGGTTCTTACTGAAAGAGCCTCAGAATTGTCTGCTTCCTTACTCTTACATTTAGTTCTTCTCGTTTTGCCCAAAAGAGCCTTTAAGAAGGGGCCAGAGCAGCAGTCGCATGATCCTAGGTAATTGCTATCCACATGTGTGATGATTTGGGTTATACAGAATAACGTGTCTGAAAACGTCAGTCCAAACTACAGCAGACTTGTGCACAAACCCGTGCTGGAAAATAGCGAGGCGGTTGCTCAGGGTTTGATGCTTGAAACACAAGCCTTGGATCAGCTATACAGGTGTAAATCTTGCTTCAGTGGGCTGAAAGAGAATCATACAGGAAGATTTATCTTCCACATTGTCTCTTGCAGGACATGCCTTGCACAAGCAAGTTAAGCTTGCAAGCACAAGTAGTACCTTGCTTCTTTTCCCACCACCCTGGAATAACACAGCACCAAAACCTCTTTTCTGTACACCACTGTATGGTTCTGTAACCACCCATTTGAAATCAGCAGTTACCTACAGCCTTACACCCGCCTGACAGAGCAGGGTTTGCTCTGTTGTCTTTTTTGTTGAAATGTGACTACCCTTCACAGCCCTTCCTTCTCTCGTGCGGATGCTGACCACAAGGAAAACCACAATGATAAAGCTGTTTTCTCTTATTAGTCCATTTTTGTAAACAGTTCTGAACGTATGAGCATGGCACCTTGGTGTGATCTAAGGAATGGAAATCTCCACTCTGGGTTGAAATGTTAATGAATAAACCTATGTTTCTTAGCTTGAAAGAAGAATGTTACCTAGGTATAGCTGTATCCAGAGCAATCTTTGTAAAATAAAGGTGAATTCATGTGCAAAAGTAATGCAGAATCAGCTCCTAATTGCTCCGATCACTATTCTGTTTTTTTTATTTTTTTTCTTCTCTGCTGGAGCATTTTTTGTTTTCATCCCCCTTTTCTTTACTGTATCGAGCTATTGACAGACAGATAAACTATTACAATATAACCAATCTAAAAAATAGGCCTGATTCATTAGGCTGAGTCAATCTAACATATTTTTCAAATTACTCTAGTATACTCTAATTTTAAACCATTTTAACGTCATTTAAAATGTTTCAGATTTTGGCAGGAAAAAAAAAAAAAGACAGCTAGCAGTGGTAGAATAAAGATCCAGCTGGCAGGGAGATAGAAAGGAGGAAACAATTTTGAGAAATATACAGTAAATGGTAAAGAATTAAATATCTACTATAATGAAATTGATTTTAAATAACTAAGCTACATTGTTTATGTATTTTTTAAACAAAAAATAATTAACTATCTTACAAAACCAAAACCTTCTTAAATACAATGTACTTACAGAGGCTCTTGAGTGAGAAAGCTTTCTACTGCTCTAGCTTTAGGAAAAGCACACAAAAAAATTTTTGCTTCTAAACCCACATACTAACACAAATCTTGTGTTTTGTTCTCACATTGCTCTGCAAAAATTACCTAGTAGCTTTCTGAAATATAGATAATTAACTATATGTTGTCTTAAATACAGACATGCAAATAAACAAACCAAGAATTGAGCTTTCTTTTTCACTTGCCATTGTCACAGGCAGCAGTTTGCACTGCTTATCAGATGAGCTGTCTTTACTGCAAGGAAAAGTATGGATGCTTTCAGAGATACTTCTAACAGAATAAATCCTCAGGAAAAAAAAAAAAAAAAAAAAAAAAGCCTTTTTTCTTTTTGTCCTCAAAAGAGTACACTAAAAACAAGCACGATCTCTCTACTTGGTCTTTCCATAGAAAGTACAGTAACTGAGACAAAAGAAAGCAAAGATGAAAAGCAAGATATGTTCAACTAAAAATAAGAACATTTTTTGGAAACTGTTTAAACCAGGTCTGAAATGTAGGCAGAATTGTGCTAAGTAAGCCACATCACGTACCTATTCATCTACCCAGAATGGGTAGAAACTTTGCCACAGGAAAACCTTGCCACAGTGATGGGGACATTGCTCAGCTGAGACAAACAGGACAGCACAGCCTGCTTCTCAAGTCCTGCTGTAAAACATTTGGGTTTGACCTAGAGCTTCAGCAGGAAGAAAAAAAAAAAAAATGCAGTAGGACCCTTGTGCCACATGGCAGTGACTCAGAACAGAAGCTCGGGGGAGCCCAGAGCCCACGCTCTGGCAGGACCCCTGCCACCAGCAGCCCGCCTGCTGCATCACACACAGGCCAACAGACCAAGAACAGTGCAAGGAATGGGAGAGATCCTAGTGCTCACTGCACTTCATTCACTGTGCAGGAGAGCTCTCTGGTCTGAATCAAGAATTAACCAGTCACAGGCAGTGAGTGCAGAAAACTGAGCTGGTGAGTACTCTGGGTAAAGCCTACAACAAAACTCGCAGCGACTTTAGAGAGTGTGATCCCCAGTAAAGCTGTGCAAGACAATCAACCTGACAAACCCACAGAGGTGGTAGCAATCATTATTTTGGGTAGCTGTGCTCACCAGCATCAAGTAAGATGCTGGTTCCGCAAAGAGATCTGCAATCACTTGATTCCATCAAAATAAATCAAAGAAACAGTTTCTCTGCAGGATCATGTCTGGAGAGTTTAAACAGAGCATCCAGCTCATCTCTTTTCAACTGGGCAAATTGCTGTGATGAGTCAAACCACCTAACTGCATTGCCTTGCAAAACCTTACTGTTGGAGGTTTCAGAGTCTGTCTGTTGGCCATTCTCACCATCAGAGCTTTCCTCCCGGGCTCACATCTCAGCATCTCGTCAGACTGGTACCCTCAGAGCCACCCTGCTCCCAGCTGAGGGGCTGAACAGCCACAGACATGCTCAGAGGCCTCACAATCATCAGATGGAAGTGAGGCGGCCTGGAACCGGTCTGGGAGGTGCCTCTCACCAGATACTCCCTAGATTAGTTTCTAATGACAAGTGTCTCCCTCTCCTTTTCCACCCTCACGGCCATTTGCTCTGGCCACCAGCAGGTTCAGCGTCCGCACACTCAGTGAGGGAGCGCAGCACGGCTGCCTGGCCAGGCTCACGGCCTGCCAAGGCTTCACGCACAGCCTCTGCCCAGCCGGCCGAGGGTGCCTGCAGGAGTGCCGCTGGTGCTTGGCTTCAGCGACAAAAAGACAGAACAGTATCAGGAGATGGTTTTAGTAATTCAACTCAGAAAATGACCGTGATGTGCACAATAAAAAATTAGGAAAAAAAAAAAAAACAAATCAAAGGGTTAAAGAGATACGGCGTTATAATTAACAAGATATTCATATTGTTTGATTTTTTTTCTTCATGATTCTGCCAAAACCAACCTTTAACCACAGCATTCAATTTTTCAAGTATATTTGCCTGAGGCAAAGCAAATTTTTGCACCTACACATGTGGGCTTTTTCCAGGCATGTATGTGGCTGTTGTGAGTGCTATTATCCTTCATTAAAAGTGATAGATCTCCAAGATAAACAGGCACGGATTACCATTCCCCAGCTGAGTCTGGATCTATTACGTAAGTAGTCCCTCAGTTTCTATAGTTCAGCTTCACAAACAAAGTTATATATGCTTTCTCAATGTCTCTCATCACGTTATAATTTCTTTTCTCTTTACCTGGAATCTCTTATAATTTTTCAAAAACCAAAACAGTTTCTCTTACTAAATACTAACCACGTACTGCAAATACCTACATTAAACTGTGGAGTGTTAGCTCAGCAAAAACTAACAAAACAGAAAATTTTTTAGAAAACGCTCATTAAAAATCTCCCGGTGGAATTACAGGCTCATGCAGGTTTGTTTTCCAGCAAAGATAAAGCAGATTTTTTTCACTCATTGTGCAAAAAAATCAGCAGTCAAATGTTGTGAGGAAGTTCATCTGAAGTGATGATAGGTAGCCTAGATATACCAGAACGCCTGGATGCACCAGGATGAAAGATTTAAAAAATAATAATAATAATAAAAAAAAGAACGATATTGTCTGACATTAAACCGACTTAGTCAAAGATCAAATTTTCACAGTAATGGCAATACCTATATTAGTTTAAGTAGCTTGCTTCAATTAGCTTCTCATATTACTTGTTGGCTAGCCTGAAAGCTTCAAGCAAAGCTACTGAAATGGCCAGTAAGAATGCTCATGTCAAAAAGCACTGCACATAGTTTCCATTTCCATTAATGAAATCAATGCATGGAAAGAGGACCGCAGGAACCCGCAAGAAATAGCATCATATGATTTGCAGTGTACAAAAACTGCCCTAGTTTTCCTACATGTTCACACACCAAGTGCTCTGGGGCAGCCTCTGGTTCATGAATGTTTGAATTTGGTTGATGTCTATGCGCAGTCTGCAACCGGCTGACTGTTTTTGCTTGCACACCCATCCACACAATGCAAAGTACATTCTTCTAATGTACAATGGCTCAGTTACAGCCCTGCCTCCAGATGTTCGTTTCCAAAGTCACGACAAACGTCTGCTTCTCAGACCCCTGGCCGAGTTCACCATGTAGGGAATTAGGGCTGGCTGGAAAAGAGCTATTCCATTTCATGTGAAATAATTTCAGTGTTTGAAATTTGTCTTCAACACAATACAAAATAAAAACAAAACTTCTCAAATACCCTGGGAGACCAAGCCTTGCATCCCCAACGCAACCGTCAGCAGTAAGAGAATTCATTAGGCTGTGGAAGACTCAGGTTCAAGTCCCCACTCTGAACCAGGAAAACACTGTCTTGAATCTGGATCTCCCACATCTCGGATGAGTGTCCTAACCACTAAGCTGGGTGGAGCTCTTCCTCTTGCTTTACCCCACCCTGGATCTGATGACATTTTTACTGGAAGATATATATTTGTGAACAAAAAAAAAAAAAAAAACCACAGGACCAACTCTGATGAAAAAACACGTCAGGATATTTAGAACCTCTCGGAATCTAGATTTATTCATCCATTTTGAAAATGAGTAGGAACATGATGCTTAACCCCTTTGAAGGACCCCACTAGCAAATATGAGGTAGGTCTGTTCTGCAGTGGGGGAACAGGATTTGTCAAGTGAGGAGGATGGAAATACATCCACTGCACATTTCAGAGTGCTCTGCAGGGCTTACTCAGCAGCAGCCAGAGAAGGAGGACAAAGGACGAGATGATGCCAAAGGTTTCAACAGAATATAGACTGCACTGTGGAGCAGGTCGGGGGCTTTGCAGATGAAGATGCCAAGCATTTTAGCTGGTGAATTAGCCCAGAAGCCTCATGCCCTAGACACCAGCCAGCTCCTGTCACTTGCAGAGCAGAGGTCAAGCCCACTGAGTATTCTCCCATTCTGTACCATGAAAACTGAGAATGCTGCTGTAAAAAATGTCATCAGTTCCAATGAGGCTGCCTGCTTTCCTGTTCAACAAGTGTGAAATGTAATAGTTCTGTTGGTTTTGTGGAGAAGAGAACTACAAAACTGCCTGCATTTCACTGGGGGCCAGCTTGGCCTTCCCTTGGAAAAGTCTCCACCGACCTGCTTTGCTTAGGACTCGCCCACACAGCACTCTGCTCATTATTTCCCTTTCCTGATGGGTCTCCTCACTGTTACAAAAATGGGGCATGTATGAAGTCGTAGGCTCATTGCTCTGTGCACTCACAGGTCAAAGAAAAAGGAGCATTAATCTTCCCAGAAGTTAATTCTAATTTTTTTTTTTTTAATTTAATATAGAAGCTTTTTACTGCGAAATATGGGATTCTCTTCAATTATTAACTGCTGTCTGGTAACTTATTATACAAGATAAAATTAAATGACTGTTTAACCTTGGGCCATTTACCACCAATAGTCATTTTGTGTGACACAGTTTCATGCTGAATCCTCTCCTATCAGGGGAAATCTTAGGTTTTTAGATTTCCTTTATTTATTTATTTTACAGTTTTATTGTATTTATGGTCAGGAAAGAGATAGGCAAACGCAAGATACATCTCTCTGCCTGAACTGGAGTTTGACTTCTAATAGTACTGAATGAAGTTCTCAAGAACTACACCAATGCAGATGTGTACCAATAATTGTTTAAGAGGGAAGTGTTTACAGATTTTATCATCTTAAAGCAATAAATACAATAGATGATAAAAGTACTAAAAATCTTGTCCAAGATTCTTGTCTTTCCAGACTCCTAATTTTGTTTTAAATAGCATGGAAATGAACAATGTCATTGAAGAGAGACATATGTAAATAAATAAAATCTAACATAAATGTATTTGAAGAAATTCATACAATTAATTATCCCATGAACAGTGAAGAATACAGACCAGACAGGCGTACGTGTTGGTGCTGCCATGCAGAATATCAACTTATGATCCGCTATCATCAGGCAGACATTATTTGTTTCTAATATGACAAGAACCACCGTAGTCTAGCATGGCACATAACTGTTAACTATTTAACACGGAAAAAACATGGCAGGAATCTTACAGTGTGCAATGCTTAATTTTACCTACCTCTGATCCAAATATTTAATTGGGGGATTATAATTAAATTCACTGTGTCAAAACCTCTCTCAGCTCTATTCCCAATAGAGAGCATTGTCCTTTGCCCTACATTTAATACAGGTGATAGAAAAGTATTCTAGTTAGTTCTGTTCCCTAAACCATAGAAGCTGTCCTTCCACAATAATCTCTTTATCAAACCACCAGATTGTTTTCTTGCTAAATATGACAGGCATAATATAAAACAGTGGGGGCTTTGAGTTTCTTTCTAAAGTTCACTAGGTGTGCTGGCTTGTACATACATGCTTTAATGACAAGAGCTAAAAACACCGAAAAAAATCTGCAGTAGCATTGAAAGTCATCCAGGATGAGCAATATGATATTCAGCCTTACTAATTAGTGTAGAACATAGTTACTAAATTACCAATATCATTAACACATTGCATGCAACTTTGCATAATAGATTGTAAACTAACCACATTGTAATTCCTGAGAAGATAAGCACATTTGGTAGATGAGGCTCCCGAAGAAAGGACCCAACTTTTACATTTCCCCTCCCCAATCACATAATTTTTGGAAGCTGATGAGCTATTGGACACAGACTGTAAAGTGTTTTTTTTTGTTGTTGTTGTTTGTTTTCTCCCAAACTATTTAAAATAGTCTGATATGACTCTGCAAAGCTGCGTGAATTTTCTGGGTAAAGCAATCAAATCCATGACACATCGGGTGACAAATCATCTTTGCACATGTAAAACTCCAGATCATATAAAAACGTGAAGATAAAAGCCTAACAGTCGCCACTTCCTTACCACTTCTATCATACTACTTACATTAACCAAATTTGACAAGAAAGGGTGCATAACCAAAAGAAACAGACTGTCATAAACAAAATAAAGCTTTACATATTTAAAACACTCAAAAACATGAAGAGCTCTTTGGATGGCAGCACATCAAAGCCTCTGCCTGGGTGAGCATCCTCACTGGTGGCTGCACCATCAAAGTTGGCATAATAGCTCTTAACTGGCCAGCGGCGGAGCTTCTCCCCTGAGCTCGCATTCACCAGCACTCCCACAGCTGGCCTACTCCAGTACAGAAAGGATGCGGAGCTATAGGAGCAGGTCCAGAGGAGGGCCACCAAAATGATCAGAGGGCTGGAGCACCTCTCCTATGAGGAAGGGTTGAGGGAGTTGGGATTGTTTAGCTTGGAAAAGAGAAGGCTCCGGGGAGACCTCACTGCGGCCTTCCAATACTTGAAAGGAGCTTACAGGCAGGAGGGGGACCGACTTTTGACACAGGTGGATAATGGTAGGACAAGGGGGAATGGGTGAAAACTGAAAGAGGGGAGGTTTAGGTGGGACATCAGGAAGAAATTCTTCCCTGAGAGAGTGGTGAGGCGCTGGAACGGGCTGCCCAGAGAAGCTGTGGATGCCCCATCCCTGGCTGTGTTCAAGGCCAGGCTGGATGGGTTCCTGGGCAGTTGGCTCTAGTGAGCTAGTGGCTGGCAGCCCTGTCCACGGCAGGGGGGTTGGAACTAGATGATCTCTGAGGTCCCTTCCAACCCAAGCCATTCTGTGATTCTACCCAGGTATTTAATCTACAGGACAACACTACTTAACCTAGCTGCGAGTCCCTCCTCTCCAAAACCATATGCACGTTCCCTTTCAGTTTCACAGTTACCCGTGTCCGAGGTCACATCTTAGAGCACGCTGGGCTGAGATACTTTAGGACTCCTTCCCAGCCAGCTGCAGAAGAACTTGCCTGTCTTCCAAGGACACTGTGGCAAAGGCAGAGCAAGACCAACCCTTATGTGATCTAGTAGGGTACACATGTTCCAGCCCACATTACAGGCAAATCTGTGATAATGTAGGCACAAACTTCAGCAAAATTTTGCTTAAACCATTTCTACACCTAAATGAAAAAATTCTATAGGGATTCCAAAGGGGCTCAGTCATCCATCCAGCCAAGACCCAGGCTGGCAGTGCTGTATCAATGTACTCTAACTGCACTTTGTGGGAAGTGCCCCCTTCTCCTTAAGTGCATCCAGAAGAAATTTCACATCAGTGCAAACAACCTGAGGCAAAAGCTGAGTCACCCACTTCCTCAGTTCTCACCAGGTGCCAGAAAGCACTGGCCAAAAGCATTTTTTGTCTCTTCCTACCTCCTTTCTCTCTCTCTCATGCATGTGCTGTCTCCCTCATGCACTTTGCTCAGGACAGTACTTTGTGATTTGCCTGCAAGGTCTGTTCCTAACCAATCTAAGATATGGAGGCTCTTCAGTGTGGTGCCCTTTTCCAAATCCTTGTGCACATAATTAGTTGATATTTAAATACAGTCAGTTGGAGTTGAGTATGTTGTCTGTAAACAATGTGAAGGGAGTGAAAGAGAGACAGTCAAGCCAAACAACTTGACATCCTGCCAGCCCAGCAGGCATCTGAAAGGAGTTTTCAATTTCACATCAACATTTTTGTTCCAAGAAAAAAAAGAGAACTTGCACTCTATTTAAAAGCTGTTGCAATTCTATATGCTGCCTGAAAATGAGCATATTTCACCTTAACTCCTCACATTTTATAAGAGAAGCGACCCATTGACACAAATTAGGAGTTATGATGCTCTTCCATTTCTACCCATCTCTTCTTTCTGCCAGAAGGTTTTACACGTTTAAGTGTACTGGAAGAGATTCAAACCCAGCCCTTTAACCTGGTGTGTAATGTACTTCTAAATTACGCATTTAACATGATGCCAAACTCTCCTCGCTTTTTGTCTTGGACCATATGCTCTCATCTCTGTAAAAGACAGAGGGAGAGGGAGAGGAAGAGGGGGGTGGGGGGGGGGAGAAAGAAGTCTGTAAAAGAAAGATTGATCTGTGAAATTCAATAGCTACCAAGGATGAATTTTGTCTATACTGATAAAATGAAGACATACATTTTCTCAAAAAGTAACCATATCTCAATTTCCTTTTCTCCACTGAAATTTTTCAGTGCAGTGATAAGCAAGGTAAAATTACTGTTCCTGAAGACATTCATGCAAGACAATTACACGCATCTCTTCAAAGTTCAACATTTAGAAACATCTGACAAACTTTTTGTTACTATGTACTCCATGTGTGCATGTTCTCCTCTTCATCAGTTTTTGTAGTCAAGTTTGTCAAATACCCTAAATCATGTTCTAAATAAAATAATTAGTGTTTAAACAAAAATGCCTCCTAAATATTGTCTAAATAACACTACTCCTAATGTGTTTTATCCACAGAAGATGTCTCCATAGATTAACAAGCATGAGAGCTTTCTGCCAGTTCTCCTGGCTGGCCAGACATTACCTGCACTTTAGAAGCTACATAGGTCTCAGCACAGTGCTGAAGCTGGGTTGATAAGCATTGCTAATGAGGCAGGTATATTGGCTCAGGCTTAGTACTGTGCTAATATGTTTATACTCACACCCAGTCAGCTCAGAGTACAAGCGAAAGAGTGTGTGAGCCTTTCTTCTCAGGTAGACGTATCCATTGCATTCTACAAAAACAGTGACTGTAACCTGCAGGCAACTATGCAATGAGATAAAAGCAATACCTGTCAAAACACAGACTGAACATCCAGCATCCACAAATACTCCTACTGAAACAAGTAGGGCTACAAGTACTTAAGATTGGCTCATATTCAGGAGTACAGTTAATCCATGCACTATGCGCAATGCTGTTACACAGTCCTTACAGAGTTGAGTCAAAGCATTTTCTTAGATGGTTTTCAGGGGCTTTGAAAGTGCTCCAGGTACTCAACTCAACTTTGTAAAATTTCTATATTTTATGATCTCAGTGTGGCATAAACTGCATAAAAAGCAGCCGTTTTTTCAGATTGGTTCTCCTAATCTCTCACACTCTCCCTTTCTAAGTCTGCTTTCCCAGGAACTAACAAACGCTTTTGCACAACTGAACTGCTCCCATACCTCAGGTAGACCCATGGCCCACCTTTAAAGAAATAAACCTCACTGAGTCTATGGTCTATAGTCATGGAATCACAGAATATCCCGAGTTGGCAGGGACCCACAAAGATCACTGAGTCCAACCCCTGGCCCCACACAGGACCACCCAAATCCAAACCCTGTGTCTGAGGGCAGTGTCCAAATGCCCCTTGAGCTCCGGCAGCCTGGGGCTGTGCCCACTGCCCTGGGGCCTGTTTCATACTCACTGCCCTCTGCTGCAGAACCTTTTCCTAAGAGCCAGCCTGACCCTCCCCTGACACAGCTCCATGCCGTTCATGCCATTCCCTTGGGTTCCCATGTCATCTTCTGAACCGAAAATGCAGCTTCTCAGGCACCATGAAGTATGGTAAATTCCTTGTCTTTCTCATACGTAATGTACTAAATAAAGATGCCAGACAATCTAGAACCCATGTGCTTTATCCTTTAAGGCTCTGCTCCAATGTGAGCAAGCGACCAAAGCAGGCCAAAAGTCAAAGGCATTCTACAAGTACTTGATGATCTTAATGAGTCTGCAAATGCCATACTTGCCTAGATCAGTCTTTTTGTTTAAAAAAAAAAAAAAAAAAAAAAAAAAGTGAGCAGGATAAACATACTTGCTTAAAAAAAATATGCTAGCACAGGGAAAGCAGAGTAGCAGCAACGTAATTCTGCAACACACAATGCTGGTAGGAAGAGTACCATCTTTCTGTCCACCAGGTCACAGCAAACAGATGAGCTGTGGCTGCTGTCCTAACAACATATTGGGCCCTGAGCTGTTTTAACAGAGGACAGGGCATATTCCAGCATTTTCCATAAAAGATAATAGGTTGCCCTGAGAGATTTGTCATATCTCCTTGGAGATATCCAAATGTCTCCTTGGACTTATTCAAAGGATGCCTGGACATGGTCCTGGGCAATCTGCTGAGGGTGACCCTGCTTGAGCAGGAGGAAAAGGTAACCTCTGTAAGCCCCAAACTCAGCCATTCTGTGGCTCTGTAATGACACGGCCCCTTTCCAGAGACGTGAAGATAACACTCACTGCTACCCACTGACACTTCAGAACATAAAGCGACAGATGATAAGGATGAACACGTAGTGCAGATTTTATCACATTTTAGAAGTGTCACTTAAGAAATCAGCATCTGACTCACTCACCATGAGCCCTTAGCCATCAGTCAGTGGTGATCCCTGATGCCACAAGTTGCCTACTTGGCACTTTCCTGCGGTGTCACTAACACAGGGAACCCTCTACCAAATAGGACTCAGAGCCCAGCAGGGACCCTTACAGCTCATCACCTCCATTTCCTCCTCCCCTGGCAGGGTAGCTGGAGCAGCAGAATGGAGATAAGGGTTTATCTGTCCTAAGAGTGAGCCCTCTTATACCCAGAGACCCTCAGCTTGTAGTTCCCAGCCAGATTAGGCTAGACTGCAATATTCAGATCCCACAAGGGAGTCACGGCCAAACCAAGACTCAAATCTGAATTTTTTGACAAACATGGACAGACAAAAGTGACAGGTTTGAAAAACAGTTTGGGGGAGACAGAATGGAGATCCAGAGCTTCCTGTTGTAACGCGAGGTATAACCAGGCTCTCTGGGCACACTTTCTGCACTGTTTTTTCATCTCTATTCTTCTGTTTGACAAAGAGCTAAAGTCCTGAGGAGCATCCTATGCACTATTTCCTAAATCACAAGCTATGACACCACCACTACAGCAACATGTTCTCCACCCTGGATCATCCCCCTCAGATGTCCCACATTTTGCAGGATGTCAGTCATGTTAATACTAGAATATAGATCCTGCAAAGAAAGCACATTCCTCTTATTGACTCAAAGTTATTTACTAAAAAGCAAGAATCATCAGCCTGAGACTGCAGAGAGTTAGTTATATAAAATAGGTCTAGAGCATTTTAAGATTTTGTCTCTTTGACTGAAGCTTGTTTCCACAGGAGCGCTTTCCCAGTTACGTGGTACAATTACACGGGTGCAGTTAAACCTCTGTAGTTACACTAGAATTACCTCTTCCTCTCTGTGGTCACTTTTATTCCAGAATAAGGATGGGGGTTTATTTTTTTATTTTAACTGTTTCCAACTACATGAGATAAATAAACAGACAAACGAGCAAAGAGGCATTCAAGTAACAGTGCCCAGACATGAGGCAAGATCCACACCACTCCCTTAGTGTTTTTGCATGCCAGCTTCAGCACTGTTCCTATGCGGATGAGCCCCTTGCTGCTGTTGCGTTGCAGTTTTTTGCCAGCTGCTGGAGGAGAATCCTGCACAGGAGCTAAGGGCCTGCTGTCATGCACAGCTGGGGCCCTGCGCTCACTTCTCAGGGTGCTTTTATCCCCTCAGCTTCCCTCCTCACATCACAAAGTCTCTTAATCCAGAAGCTGCTCCCTCAGAGTTACAGTAAAGGCAGAATTTTCTCTGAAGTGCATTCTCAAGGTGGAGCTAACATGGGACTTTTCACCTGCCCATCCCAAGACTGGGGCTGATTTGCACTGCCAAAGCTATGCTGAGGTGTCAGTATATCCTCTGAGCCACACTCCAAGCATTCCATTCGCAGCCTGCCAGCCCTGGAGAGACCCAGTGTGCACAGCACTGGACTCAGCAGCAACGCACAACTAAGAAGAGATGATCACCTCCGAGACACGGGATATATGGAGCCTCATCCTCTCACCATAACAGGGCAGTAATGCAGACGCAGTTTTATGGCTACAACAGTTTATGAACCAAACCCACAAGTGTATTTCCACATCACTGCGACTGTCCTCATCCAGGCAGGATGTAGCCCACTATCAGTCAAGTACCGCACCAACAGCTCTGAGTCAGCTTCACCCAGCTGTCTCCAAGCTCATTTTACAAACTGCTTTCCAAGGGCACTGTCAACGTCCTCCCGTCACCACCACAGAAGGCAGTGGGGTCACAGCCACTCTGTGAAAGCAGGAGCAGCTGCAAACAGACCTGAGCTCAAATGGCTGAACCACAACTTCCCCTCACAGTATCTTGAGGAAGGTCCACAAGGTAGCTCATAATCTGGGAAGGGCTGGGATAGCTGCAGAGGTGATGTGCACAGCTCCCCAGAGGGAAGGTGTGCCTGCAATCACTCATCAAGAGGTTCCAAACCAATTAAGAAGAGACGCTTACACGCTATGTTGTNAAAAAAAAAAAATCTCCCATATATTATCCATTAATCTTTATCACTGGCAAGAACCCATCCCCCAGTTCTTATTCATAGATGACTCCAGAGTTATCAGATCTGAGTAAAACTTGTCAAGCAAAACCATTTTCCCAGAACAAAACAGCGTTTTGTTGTAAACAGTTCTTTCCTCTATAGGTATGTTCTATTTGTTACATTAACATTCAGAGATGGGAACTCTCACAGCAAATTTTTCTGCATAAATTTTCTAATTTCACTTCAAACAAAATTTCTTACACAAAAATTTCCCGTGGGTTTTGTTTGTTTGTTTGGTTTGGTTTTAGTTGTTGTTTTTTTTTTTTCCTCTAGGAAGTACAACCAAAAAATACCCAACTTTCTAATAGCTCTTAAAAGTATTGGTTACTTGTTTGAACTTGCTATAGGAAAAAAACATGAGGAAAAAAGACAACACTGTGACTGCGCATGGTTTATGTTACAAGTTAATATGCTATTAAAATGTTTAGGTACTATTATGCACTTTAAAAATGTTAGTGCTTAATGTGCTCTGATTAGAGCTTAACAAGTCCTTTAAAATGTAACAATGTTAAACCACCAAATCACATTGTGTCTAAGAAGTAAGAGGCTTAAAAAAAATCTTCTCTTCTTCACAACCTAACCCTTACGTTAATAACAACAAAATCCAGTCATAATGAGTTTATACCATATATCAGAATGTTTTGACATCCTTAATGACTGGGAGTTAAAAAGTTGGCTTAACTCTATGTGCTAGTGTGTGCTTGTTTGAGTGTAGGAGTTAAGGTTAGTGGTTTTCTGAAAGCCTTAAATAACAGAGATAATGGAGATGAACACCGTGCGTTTTTGCCATAACTGGTGTCTGGAATCTTATTGCCTAATTTAAAGGGCCAGTTATGTGACTGTGAATAATTGAGAAAATATCTATTTAGTCTCCTAGATGTGATGCAGTGGGCAGAATACCTATGTAGTGACACTGCTGGAGAAATCTGGTAAATTCTGGTTAGCACCCACATGTAAGCACGAAGGCGCAGATTTTCAAAAAAAGCTTATGAAGGTATGAAAGCATATCACAGTAGTGTGGGGCACAACTGTGCAGACAAACAAATCTGGGCCAGGCTCCGATTCCTGCTCAAACCAGCCAGCGCTATGTGCCAACAGCAGTCTTGCTCTGACACTGCCAGTGGTGTTCTTCCAGCATCAGACAACTCCTGCAGTCACTCATAACACACATTTCCTATTGCTACTCCTCACTTGAAAAGAAACTCTAAAACAACAGACACCTACCACAAACTGCAGCATAACCTGGGAAACATTAAACAGTTAACAATGCTGCCTTTAAGAAACAGATGCATGCGATAAAAGCATTGTAAGGTACAATTTTCTAATGCAGGGAGCAACGGTTATGGCCTGTAAAACAACAGATACCTACAACGGCAGTCATCAGATGTCCTGCATCTATAGCTACACACACACACAAAAAAAAAAAATGCTAGCATGATAAACACAGTAGGCTTATTTCTGTGTTCTGCTTTTCTCATTTAAGAGCATGATACTGTCTTGAACTTGAACGATCACTTGGGCAAAATGTATTCAGTATAAGCCTCAGTATCTTGAAAACTGTAAATCTGGGAGACATCCAATCACAGCAAAACAAAACCACATGACTTATCTAATTACAGGGTGTGAACAGTGAATTCTAAAGTAATGGCCATGACAGACAGCTCTCGAGGTTGAAATACGCTCGCATGTCCTATTCATCAAATAATTCCAAATAAATACTCCTGCAAAATGCTCAATCTTCATGGATAATTAACAGGAAAAGTGACCTAATTAGCCCAATAAACTGTTTGCTGCAATTAACTCTAAGTTTTAAAGGGCCATTCCTCATGGATACAATTTTCAAGAGGACTATTAAAGAATTACTGAGTATTTTCCACTGACATGGGATGTGTTTGAGCTGACTGTCCTAAGTCAGACCATTTCAAGACATTAAGAACATTTATGACTCCCTGTATTATTTTCTCATCCCAGATAGCTCAAGGTTGTATTATCAACTCAACTCATGCACACCTTTGTGCCCACGCACCACCCTACTATATTCCAGTCCGCATTGTTTACTTACTCCTTGTGAAACTGGATCACAATTTCTTGCTAGATAACATGCCATGAAGAATTTCTCTTGCCTTTGGTTCTACTTGTTTACTAACAACAGAATATTGAGAAACAACATGACAAATGTTCAAAGGCTTAAAAAGTTCTTTCCCTTTCTCTTGAACTTTCATGTTCTGCTCATTTAAAATATGTGGTAAATTGATTTTTTTTTTTTATTTTCCATATTAATTTGCCTATGTTCCTGTGTACTACAACAACTAACAGAGAAAAATGATTCCATCTGCTCTGCACTCAGATGTTTATGCCTTCTGAGATGCCAGACCCTCTGCAGAGGGCTAAGAGTGCTTCTGAGCCACTCTTTCCAGCCCAAATTTTCTCCAACCTCAAGCACCCAAAATCACAATGTTAGATTAAAACTAATTATTATTAATCAAATTCATCAAGTAATCCCAACATAAAAAGGGCCCAGCACTTTAGTTTTCTTCCCCTTTTCTTTCTGGTGTCTGAACTTTTCTGTTTTACACATGGCAGTTTTTCAAAGTCTTCTGCTTAACAATTACAGCTTAAAATAAGAGAGAGAGTGCATGCAATAGGGGGAGAAAGACAAGAGGAGAGAGGGAGAAAAAAGGAAAAAGAGGGAGATAGGGATGACAGACCTGGAACGGCTGACTCAGCAGGGCACTGGGGTGCCCAGGATGGAGGTGGGTGTCTATGCCAGCGACCAGCACAGCGCACCAACATGCCCAGGCAGCAAAGGTCAGCCTCGCACTCTCCCACTGTTTGGGGCGGTGTGGTCTGGGAGGTGCACGAGCACGGCACATGCACCTGGAGCCAGCAGTTCACCAGGACAGGCTGTGGGCAGATGTTCTGCACAGTTGCCTGCACATTTCTCCTCTGTGGGCCTATAAAACACTCCAGCTCACCTCCTTTCTCTCCTTTGTGCTCCCCTCTTATTCATTAACTTATTTCAACAAATGAGGTTTGGGTTTCTGCCTGTCCCAGATCCCCCCAGCCTGGCTGCTGCAGTGACTGCTGACCAAGGAGATACTTGGTGGGGAGGCGTTTGGGAAGAGGCTCAGGGTCCAGCAGCATGGACATGCTCCCCTGCCCAGGCTCTGTGTGCTGCTTCCTGTGCTCTCAGGGGCTGGCACGGGTGCTTCACGCACGTCTCACCCTGTGCCTGGGTCACCAGCCGAGGCTGGCAGCAAGCCACAGGCTTAGGAGATTGCTAACACTGCCCTGCTTCCCCGTAATGCGACAGGGAGCAGGGCTTGCTGTGGTGCAGAAACTATTGAATTTGGATTGTGTTAGGATTCCTTAATAGGCGAAAGGCAGAAGAGTGAGGGAAGAGAGCAAACAATACATAACAGCATTTAAATTAAGTAAAGTACATCAACAATAAATACTCCCCTGTCAAGAATATGTCATGTAATTATATTTACTGCACTGAACAGAGGTAACCAGTGTTTCGAGAGGATGGTTTTGCACTGCCAGGATGACTCTCCTTCGGGGACAGCATATGTGAATAATCAGTCAGACATGGGACATCAGCTGTGAAGGAACCTCCTCCAGCACAGCCTGCCAGCTGGGATGGCTAGAAAGTTAGCTCCCTCTCCTGGATTCCACCAGAAATTCAATGTACTGTGAGCTGGTCTAAACCAGGCCTTTGGCATGCTTTGGCATTTTGATAGTTTTTCTCCATAATCCTGAAACATCAGTCAAGGGAAATCTATGCTTCATGAAGAACCAGGGGGGTGAATGGAGGTACAGCACATCATCTAAGCAACGACAATAATCCCACTGCTAAAAATACCGAAAACTTTGCTAAGTTGCCATATAGCTGCAGGACATGCTGGGGATCCCCACAGAACACGTATCTGCAGAGCAGAGCGGTGTGAACAGTTGTCACAAAGTGCCAGGACCCATAAAAATGTCACTGCAAAGTGGACCTCTCTCATGGCCTTGACACTTTGTCCCTCAGGCCTTATGCAAGCAAAAGGACCATTGCCGTGAGTAGGAATGTGGCCCAGACAGAGTGCACATAAGGACATCAGGACTCTCTGCCTGAACTGAGGATTTGAGAACGAAGGCTGAGATGGAGACAGAAACCAGATCATAACAAGCAATTTTACTAGGCTTTCCAGTGTGTTAATTAAGTATCCTCTGCAAAAAGGTTAAGATACTGCAGTTTTCACACAGTTTCCAGCTCACATGGGAAGACAAAGCACTTCCATGTAGAGAATTACAGCTTCAGTTTGCAGTTCAGAGCAGCTCAGAAAGTTGTGAGATGCAACTAGGAAAATAACGAAAACATAGTGTCCATAGCTCATTTACCACTGGGGATTTGAACAGCTTCAGATAAAATCAGTGGCAAAATGATTAAGAAGTTCCTTTTTCAAAAAAGTAAAGTTTACAGTGGCTATATAAAAATGCATATACAAAAGTTTATTTAAACTTGCTTTCCTATTTAACTGTAGCCTTTATTAACTTCCAAATATAATCCTTTAGGATTATATAGGACCTTTCACCTGAGAAACCAAAATTTTGTCACACTTTGCAGAGTACCCTTCAGAGATAAACATGCACTACTTACAAATGGGAAAACAAGGCAGAAAACCAAAAAGCAAAATGAAACACACACAGCATAATTGATTTGTCCAAACAGGAAACCACCAGGATTAAAGCCCAGACTTTTCAACACCTGTATCTCTGGTTTCACTACAAAAAGAGCCATTCTAAAATGGAGACATTTAAAAGCCAATGACAAGGAAGAGACATGTCTACAGGATAATTCAGCCTCATCTCGGTTGGAATCACCTCCCACAAGAGGCTCTTTCTTTCTACGGAAGACTCAACTGTGCTCCAGATTAGACACTCCAGTTAGGTAGCCAGCCTTTTATGAGCAGTATTGCCAAAGAACTTTAAAAGCAGCATGGGAATCCATGCCATAATAGGAGAGATTATCTACTACTGTATCTCACTAGCTGGGTAAGGAAAACAATCTTGTTATCCAAACTCCAAAGCTTTGGACTTGATATTACTGTTATAAGTAGATATTCATAGATACACACAGAGCTGTCTCCAGGGGTGTTGGTGCTGTATAAACACTGAGCGAGCTAAGGTTACTCTAGTTCAATGGCTCAGACAGGACTGACTCCTTAACAACACTGTGCACCTCTAGGAGCTTTGACCCACTGCCCAGGCACAGACTTCGGGGACAGCCTGAATCAACTCCAGTCCTCTGAGGCGTCAGTGGGTGTGGGAGTCCCTCACTAACCTGCAGCCTTTTTCAGCAGGGCTGAGGTACAAATGGGACAGGCAGCTTGTGGCCAATGCCTGCATTACCCAGCTTTCCAGATCTATCAGCCTGGAGACCTTCACGAGAGCCAAGACACATACAAGCAATTTTAGTAAAAGTAAGTAAAAATCCTATTTTGCACAAGGGCAACTACCCAAAGAATTTCACTGCCAGAATTGTATATTGCTATTTAGTTCAAAAAATGCTTCATTTACAGCAAGGATGACAACATAAAATGTCATTAACAATAAAATATGCAATACAGTCCAGATATTTACAGGACAGCATATTGAAGGACTTTCATAAAAATATTCTGCCATAAGGCCACTCAAATTACTAGCTAGGTTAGTGCTAGTCAGCTAATACTAGTGTCGGATGAGATGTTATAAAAGCACGCTCTCTGAAACAGCAAAACATCCCACACAGAACAGCCATCTTGCCCAGGAGAAGGTGCAGAATTTTTGTCCTCCTGAGAAGACCAACAACAGCTAATGTTCGCTCCTGGAATCTGGCTGAAGTTTGGCTGCAGCAAGAGAACAAGTGAGTCCACTGGAAATCTTTGCACTTTCCAGCTCAAATTGCACAGGACTCATTTGCTTTGATAAACACTGGGTAGAAAAAGAGACAGTAAGGGCTAACAATAGCCCTGATCACTGCACAGGAACCGAGTCAAGAAAGGAAGAATAATGCCTGGATTATGAAGTACAGAGATACAGAAAAGATACACATGCACCGGAAATGTTCAAAGGGTCCTGCAAACTAAACCACTAGTCAGACTAAGAACAGAGGCAGTCCTTTGGCATTCTCTGGGAGAAAGCCACATTTAACCCTTCCAGAGAGTCCATAATTGCCATGATAAGTAATGATTTCTCTTTTTTATGTCAATTTTTATACCTTCCATCCCAGTAACAACTGAGTGGCTCTCCAGAGTTTTTCTTATACCATTACGAACTTTGTGACATGCTTGTATTTCTCCAGACAAGCATCTATTTTGAGGCAAAAAAAGGACTCAGGTTGCTCCAAACTATGCGCCCCTGGCTCTCTGCTCAGCTGGTATCTGTAAAGGAATCTCAGGAATAGTAGAGCACGGAGCACAGATCCTCTCCCAGGACTCAAGCTAATGACTTCATTTCTCTGTCAGGATGAATCTAAGTTGCCAGAAATTATTTTGGCTCCTTTGACTTCTACAGAACTCCAGAAGAATTAATATTCCCAAGCATAAGTTTTGAAAAAGTTGTACCTTAAATTTGGCTCTATTTATGTCACAACACTGTACAATCTGGCAGCATTTATAGAGATAGTTTGTGCTGACTGCACAGTAGTAACTAACAATATAACTGGTCTTCTATTCTGAGTATTCAGTATAACAATTTACAAGCTTGTATAATGATCCAGGGTTGTAATATTACACATCTTGGAGATTTACTGTAATTCCTATTGATATGAACAAAAAAAAATTATTTCTGAATGAAATGTTGCAAGTTAGTGAAGACTTTTATTCTCTGCTGCTTAATCTGATTCATGTTTACCCTCAACATTAATATTAGCAGTGACAGCTATATTAAGAAATGCCTACAAAAACTTGCAGCTTTACAAACTCTCAAGTTCCTGCAATGACTGTAGAACTTATTAGTTAAGTAATATAATTTAAAGGCAAACTGTTTCATTTATTTTTCACTCAAAAGTGTATTTTTATGTTAGTCTTTAGAATTTCTTAAAAAAAAAAAAAAAAAAAAAAAAAAAAAAAACGGGAAGTCATCTCCATTACTTAAAGAGTTTCCCATAAACTGCCCCAATAGGTTCATTGCCAATATTTTTGTTTCTAGTCCCCACGGAAACCAATACAATGGCTTTCAAACTTGTTTCTTAGAAAGGACTACTCCAGTCTCATCTTTCAGCCTCTGCAGATCATCAGGAACTGCTGAGATGTTCTGATGACTAATGAGACTACCTAAATAGGTGTCAAATTCTATTATACTGCTACATTAAAATATTTGTTTTAAAATACTATATCCACACTAGAAATAACTTGTCAAAAATGAAACAAAAACTCATTTTGGTAATACATATATTTTTACTTGAATTGCATTAAAGTTATAATATAAATTATCTACAATTGAATATTTTAAAGCCCATCAATCATTTTGGTATTCTCAATTTTTCCACTGCTCTATTTCTGAACTCTTTTTCCCTTATGATGGCATAATGATGGTATAGTGGAAAAAGAAAGAGATCAAAGAGATAAAAGTTTATATTTTGAAATACTGGGCTTTGCATTAAGAAGTTTTAATTTTTAACCTATTTCAAGTAATTCTCAACTATCTTTTTAGAAAACTGCAGCTTATACACACATGCAAATGAAGGTCTTAGTGGACAGCTCACAGCCTCTGTTTCTTCTCATTAGCACCTGTGCAGATAGCAGCCCATGCAATGAGATGCAAGTCAACCATACTGCACGTGGCCTTTCTCACTGCACAGAAGCATTATAGAGAAGTCAAAGGACTACCCAGTCACTCAGGAATCTGCACTGTGCCATTAATTCTACACTCTGTTTATGAGATCTGGGTAAAATAGCAGCCATTGCTATAAGCTCATGCTCTGGCATCTATGGAAGAGCAGAAAAGCACCTCCATGACTTAACACTTCAGTAAGCACGCGGAACACGGAAGTTGATCAAGAGAGCCTCTATGCAACAAAAGAAGGATTACTCTCAGGAAATCCAACAGGTACCTAGTCCTGCTTGGAGGCAACAAAGAGTTAACAGGATTTTTACTTTTGAATTCAACTAAGGCAAATTAACATGAATTTGATTGCATTTCCTTCCACACTGCACTCATTGAATACTAAGTGGTCAATTCATTTTACATAAAACCTTATATATCATCCTGGATTCTTTAGGTAGGTCAGATGTGTATGATTTTTTTTTTCCTCATCATCTTCAGTATTATGAAACCTGACAGTGAAAACATCTGAAGTTCCTCTTTTATAGAGAGTGTATCTTGTACAGAAAGTGCGGCCTTTGTTACACCCTGAACTCTTTCTTGTGATCCATCTCCTTAGGTTAAAAGGGCAAAGCTTGGCCAGCACCAGCAGCTGCTTTTTTGAAGGACTCAAGAGCCAACTTACAAATGCCATAACATCCTCCTGTTTGTTCACATTGGTGGTGTTCGATTTTCTAGTAAGTTATTTCTGTTAAACATTTAGGAGGAAATTCTTTACTCAGAGGGTGGTGAGGCCCTGGCACAGGCTACCCAGAGAAGCTGTGGGTGCCCCATCCCTGAAGGCACTCAAGGCCAGGCTGGGTGGGCTCTGGGCAGCCTGATGGAGGGGGTGGCAACCAGCCCACTGCAGCGCATCAGAACTAGAGGATCTTTACGATCCTTTCTAACCCAGGCCATTCTATGATTCGCATCCCACACAGGGTGATTTCTGATCCATGAAAGGCATCAGTGCTATTGCTTCAGAATCTGTGGTGCATCAGTAAATGTATTTTTTTCTGCCCAAGCATCCTTGAATAATACAAGTGTATTTGCACAAAAAATATGGCAGGAAGAGAAGCTAAAAACTGAAATCTAAGATGAAATTTGAAGACATAATTAAAGAATTTGTGTTTGATTACTGGGCTTTACACCTGGGAGTGTCCTATTGCACGCATTAATATAATCTGGCATGTGAGAACAACTGCGCCAAAGAAAAAAGCTATAATTCTGCACAGATGTGAATCAGCAGAATAATGTTTTCTCAACCGGGAAGTGGTTTAAACTTCCTCTTTCATCTCCTATTGTTTTTAGAAAATTGTCTTGTGATTGTTCTTCAGCTACACAAACTAAACCACTCCCTGGATAGACCCAGGATATGCTTTGATTTCATTAACAATCTGAAACAAAAACCAAAGGACCTAGAAATAGGATTAGAGGCATATCAGAAGATACGACACCATCTCCTTGGCACCAAGGTTTTTGGTCTTGTTTTTTTTTTTTCCCCATTTCAAGCAATGCTGAATTGTCACTAAAAGTAGGTAGCCAGGAAATAACTTCCTGTCTTAAAAAGAGAGATGCTATTCTCCATTCTTCCCTTCTCAGCACATATTTAGGATAAGATGGGACTAATCCACCCTCTGCTACTACTCTTGCAAATCTTGTGGTAGTGAACAAAAGACCATACCTGCCATACCATACCAGTGTGCCTCGTACCTATGCACTACGAAGGCTACAGGAGCTCAAGATCTAGGTGTAACAAAGATGCTTCTACAGAGTCCCCACCACTCTGATGTGCCTTTTGCCTAGACTGCAACTCCTGCTTTCAGCATCACCAACAGTATTGGCTGACTGGCTTCCAACTGCAGCAAGGCCAATGATGCATCTACTGAAATGCCCAAACTTTCAATTTTCTTCCACTGTCAACAGGAACTAACAGAGAGAAGGAAAAAGATACAAGAAAAAAAAGATAAGAGGAAAAAGACTCTCATATCATTTGCTGCCAGTACTGGCTTACAGAAACAACCTGCCTAAAAATTTGTTCACCTTCATTTTCTTGCAGGGAACAACTACATTTTTACTTTCCTTCAGTGGTAGAATTAAGAGGGTGATAAAGTTTTAATAAATGAGAAATGAGCACCCAGTTGGTATCTGTCTTTACTGTGCTTGATGGCTCTGTCCTTGCCTCAGACTCTCCTCTCAATAGTCACTGGAGGATACCAGAATACTATAAACATCCCAGAGTGAGTCCATGGGTGCTAACCAGATTAAGCTTTTCTTATTTGGGGTCACTAATATGTGAAAATTGCTCAGTTAAGGCTTTCCATTTGCATCAGAATTCGTGAGAACTGAGATCCGATGGAAAGGGATAGTGACTATAATGCATGGCATTAATTCTGCAGGAGTGCTCCCAAGGGGAAAATGGTGGAAGCTGCTGAGCTGCAAACAGCTGGATGTGGGAGGGGATCTGTGGGGTAACACCTGCATCTGCCTGCATTTTCTCTCTTCCCTCAGCACCTGCTTCTGGCCATTGACAGAGACAAGCACAGGGAAGAGGAAGCTTTGGTCCTACTCAGAATGCCTTCTGTCACTGCCCTGTTCACGAGGGACATCAACACAAGTGTGGTTACTGATGTGCTCCTGTTCCACTTCAAGAAGGAAGTGAGAGATGCTGAGGATGTGAACAAAGCAGACTTTCTTACCCCGCTGATTTCCCATGAACATTGGCCCTCCACAGCACAATACTACTGAAGTTCCTACCAAAATTTTCTTACTCCTGACAAGAGGTTCCTGCGCTTGCACTAAAACTAAAAGAAGGGCTCCAGGGCTTTTGGAGACATTGACAGAGGAAAAAAGTATGGGACAGAATCTCCAGGGACTGTAGCAGTCGCTAAAAAACATACAAATTACTTCTGTATTTTGGTTCCTATTGAATTTAAAACTATTAACTCATCATAAATTTCATCAGAGATTCACAATATTTAAACTGGAAAAAAGACGGAATTTCAAATTAGAAAAATTTCCACTTAGTAAAATACTTGAGCAGACTAAGGGGAGAATTGATTTCATGGCTATTAACATCAGTGTCAGCTGCATAACATTCACATTTCATTGTAGAAGCAAGCAGATAAACAATCTCCTTCCACTGTAGTAACTGCAGACTGCTAAATAATTTCATGTCATTTTTTGAGTTGTGCAACAAATAAGGGAAACAGCAGATGAAGTCTAAAGCTCCTTCTGCAGTTTTGTTCTCGTATTTAAAATGTGATCTTTTCTTAAAAAAACTTGTTGAAGTCAAACCTATGATTTTTGCATTGTATACCTGAAAAATATAAAAAGGACAGGTGTCCTTTTGCCAGAACAAAAGTGTATCCCCAATCTGTTCCCCCCCCAGAAGGAGTTAGAAGATTCCATTGCTCTCAATGCCATACAGGAGTGAAGCCACACACAATGCATCAAATCTAATGGCATTCTGATGGCCAATAGCATTTAAACTTTCAAATCTGTATGACTGGATAAGTTTGGAAACTCATAAAGATAACACCAAGGGGGAAAAAAACAAAAAACAAAAAAAAAAAAAAAAGGAAGGCTATATTATTTAGTAAAATTCTCACCTAATTCCTAGTAATCTCCTTTAAAATAGATTGGTTGTTAGGGTACCTAGAAAACTAAGAAAGCCAATCAAGTTTTTATTCCTATTCATTCAAGTTTGTATTCTGATAGCATGTTTGTGCTCTGTTCAAATACAAAAGAAAAATAATCCCAAGCTACAGGAGTTAAGTAATGAAATGGATAGAGTAATTCTAGCAGACCGGAGCTCTGGTTGTTCACCTTTAACACCTACAATATTTTCAAAGAGATTCTTTGCTTTTATTTTGTTTTCCAAAAGATTTGGAAAGCTTTTCCAAAATACTTTCCAAAAGTATTTGTGAGCTTAAAACAGATTTTTTACCCCTGCTCACCTAAGTTCAAATCCAGACCCAACTTTAAAAGAACATTTAAAAGACAATTCAGAAAACAATTGGAAAGTCTCACACGGTTTTTATGCCAACTTTATACTGCCAAATGGCACTAAATAACTTATTGTACAAGAGTACAGCACCTGAAAACCCTGAGATGCAGAGTGCCTGCTCTGAGTTTCTTAAAGTGTGTAGAGAATGAGCAGGGAGGAAAACACATATCTTTTCAAACAATTTTAGGCCCATCCTTCACTCACTGCAATGCCACATCATGCTCCATGTACACTAGTATGATCTGCGGTAACACAAGGTCTGCCACAGCTCAGCACCAAAGCCTGGAGTAGATTGTTAACAGTGTCATTGCTCAACCTAAATCTAAGATTTCTTTGCCCCTACATAGGTGACTGTATTCACATCTGTTACTTTAAGAGCACAAGAATCACTTTTCACTATAATACACTTCAAGCAAAAATAAGTCCTGGCAATAGCAACACCCTGTGTTGAAAGGGAAGATAACGTTATGGCACCATTTTCTTATTGCCATAATGAAATTGTTTGATGGTGTTCCCCATAAACCATGCTGGAGAAGACAACAAAGGGAACTACATGTCAAGCTGCATCTTCCCCACAGAGCCCACGTCTAAGGACAACACAGTAGAGAGAACAAGGGTACTATCATTACACGACTGTCACAGAGCCAGACGGATTTGATGCTAGCTAAATGCCAAACAGGATAGTCATGACAGGAAAGCACTCTTCTGAGTTGAATTAAGCTTCTCAGCAGAGCTAACTGGCCATCTCTGAATGCTTCCTATCACTAGGGGAGTTTATTTGGAGGTCTCACATATTTTCGCCCAATCCTGAAGAACTTGTATCCTAGTGACTTGAGCCATGGAAGTGGGAACCTCAAAGGAAAGAGCAGAGCCATGTTGGATGGAACAGCTGGACAGACAACTGAGAAGAGCTCATAAATGGGGAAGGAATTAGCCAGGAAAAAGGAATATAAAGAGGCAGAAGAAAGAATGAAGAGACATGTTAAAGAAACAAGAATGACACAAAAAAGCATGGTCAGCGATAGAGTGGAGGAGGGTGCATTTACTGGGAAATGCTGCTTTAGTCATCCCGAAACTGTTCAGTGGTTCATCTGGAGAGAATTAGCAGGAGCAGAGGGGGAGCAGATTCACAAAACTGCCTGAGGAAGTGGTAGCGTCAACCCCCCAGAGCCAAAAGCTCGGCTGTCAGCATGCTCATTCAGGTTGTGTGGGATCAGCTGCCTTCTCTGGCTGATGGCATCTGAACCAACATTTCTGGAAGTGCCTTGCCTTGGGCATTGAGAAGGCTCCACTGAACAGGGAGGGAGGGATGCAGCAGTCTCTCATGTTAACTCTGTATGAAATACTCCTATTTAGCACGTGTGAAGGATGAGGGAACAAGGAGAAAATTACTCCATTACCTTTTCGTTGACAGGATGGGATGAAAAGGTTGATGTTGCTGAATACTGGATAGTTAAGATTTTCTGCAAAGTGGAACAACAACAAAAGGCAAGATTGAGAGCGAATGTGAGCCCAGACCACACCCCAGTGAGGGCAGCTGCATGCTCTCTTATAAGATGTTGCTTCCAATCATCTCAAGCAAAATAGAATGAAACATCAAATTCAAAGAAACTGCTGGGCAGCTGGTTAAAAACAAATTTACAAAAAAACTGTTTGAAATGCTTGGAACAAAAGGAGAATTTCACCTGACTGCAACAATTCAGGAGTTTTTCAATTTGGTAAAGAAAAATTGTAATTTAGTGACTGACAGGATTAAAAAAAAAATTTTTTTTTACCTTGGTGACCAAGTCAAAAATTGATTTCTTGAACAGATCTGAAAAGGAGATAGGAAAAAAAACAGTGGTCTTCTGGCTGTCATAGACAGGAAGTTTCAGGATAATCCAGGGATCAAAAGTGGGGAAGATGCAAAGAGAAGCCAAAATCTAAGGCAAGAAAACTGAAAAGGGAAAAATAAGATACAAAGAGGAAGAGCTAACCCCATGCTATTTTTTCTGGCACCACAGGCATCCAGAGTACATGACACATGATTTCTTCCACTGCATTACAGGAGTAGGAGGACTCACTTGATTTCTGCCATGCCTTTTTCTTATCTACCATCTTCCACCTACATTTAAGATTCAGAATTGCCAGAACTCAGATTTTCTCTGTTGGCAACATTCTGTTGTCCCTCCCTCATTTCAGCACGAATGTGCTGGAGTTACCAGGGTTTGCTTTGATCCTGAACCAGATCTGAAGATATCTGCACAAGCCTCACTCAAGCTGTGAGCACACCCCAAGGTTAAGCAGATTCTTCAGTACTGCTCATTCCCTCACAACTGTATCATAGAATCACACAGGTTGGAAAAGTCCTCTGTGATCATCTAGTCCAACCATCTACCTAACACCACTATGCCCACTAAATCATGTTCCTTAAAATATAGGATAAGAGTGTTGTTCTCTGTTACAAAAAAAAACAAAACTAGTTAGGCAGGCAGAATTATGATTTCATTCTTTCACCTCATTATTTTTTCACAGAAAAGTTCAAAATCATTCAATATAAGTAATTGTAATAGTAAGACCATTCAGAGACTGCTATGAAATATCAGAAAAGACTAAGTTGAGGATCTTGTCTGCATTTGGGGTCTACTTTTTAAGTTGCTAATATGGATAAAAAATAGCACGCTTTATACTTCTAACGTTGTTCAACCCTGAGCCACAATGGCTTGCAGGAGTTTTTTTGATTTTTGTTGCACTTTAGCTCATCTGAAAAGTGCTCAAAGGTTACACAGAGCCAGTCATGACTCTCAGTATGAAAGTGCAGTCCTCTCTCTAATAATTAAGGGCACTTCAGCTGAGGGACAGAGGAACATGCTCAGGACTCAGTCCCATTCAGTCTGATGCACATGAGCAGCCTGGGTAATCCAAGGGGACCAACTGCATGAGAGTGTGGACCTTGAGATCTTTGATACTGTGGAGTTTCTGTGTGTAAAGTAAACCTAGTGTGTTCAGGACTTCAAGTTTTCCATGATATAGACTACGGTAAGGATAACATACAGCTCATGTGTTGCTTTAGACCACCTATTGGCTTCTTTTACACCACCTGTAAAAAAAAAGGGATTTTTCCAGTTATTTATCCTTAGTGTGTTTTAGATACAGCACAGAGTGGTCTAACAGAACTTCATTAGCATGTTCAGTAAAAACTACACAGCTGAGGAATGGTTTGAGCCCTTCAGAGTACACCATGTCCCTGTTACTTCTGTTGGTTACCCATGGAAAGTGCAAGTTTATTTATAACAGGTTAAATGAGCCCGAAGTCACTGTGATTCATGAAATTGTTTTTAAGCATGTCAATAGGATTGCCTATCCTGTAATAATTGCACAGTAATTAACCTGTCTTTTAAAAAAAAGGACAATAGACCAGTCAGCCCAAAAGAGGGATTCCTGTGGTACTCTGCATTATGCACAATTACTGCAAATCAACACAATCTTAATTATTAATCTTCTGTATTTGCATAGTTCTTTTCATCCAAAAGCACTTTGAAAGCTGTGTACAAAGAATACCAAAGAAATTCTGCAAGCTCTGGAATCCTGGAGCAACACCTCCCTGTCCCAGGGACCACTCAGCAGTTTAGCGTAAGAGACATCGGCACCCTGCACCAGGACAAATCCTGCCATAAATGGGAAGTACCACAAGACTTCTGAAATTCTTATAAAAGCAGACAGGAGCTCTGCTTTGATATACAGGAAGTTGAAACTCTTGCATTTGTCTTCTTTGGAAGAAAGTAAACTTAAGATATCTTACAAGTATTTCAATACAGGATGCAGACATCACAGCTCATGCTTCAACGCTGCTGAAGAACACAAAAACCTCTGAACCAAACAGTTGCAGACAGTTCCCAGTCATTACCTTGTCACTTCCATGCTGCCTCTTTATGCTATGAACACTTTTATTTTCCCTCTTCTTGCTTATCCGTGCTGTCCAGCCACCTTCTGCTCATTCTAATCCTTCCTCGCAGAGCCTTGAGCAACACAACTCAAGGAGGAAGTTGATTTAAAAACAATAGCTAAAATACACATGGCTCACTGCACTGCCTAATTATGCAGAAGATCTCTGTCAGTTATCCAGAAAATAAGGTCTGTAGAACAAGAACAGTTTCTTCCCCCGCACACTCTTACAGGCGAAGTAGTTCATCTTCTAACGAGTTTATTGTTAGGCCTGTTGAAGGCTAAAATATGCTTCTCTACTTGGTATTCAAAAAATAACACGTGTTGGTCAATTAAATCACAGCAACATTGTGCAGCCTCTCCATTGCCATAGGTTCTTCGAAAGATAGTAGCAGATACCACAAGAACAGAACAGTTGTAGTTTAAATACAGATCTCTGTCATAGTCAGAAGACAGGTCCTGCTCCAGCCAATGCTGGGACATGTTACGCCACATCTGGACACCGCTATGCCACCACATCAGATGTGTCACATGCTGCTGCTATTTACCTCTTTCAGGGGTCAGCAGAAAAACTTCTGCCCAGACCAACTCCCACTTTCACACCATAGCCATGCCACTGCTGTATAATCAGACAATAGCAAAAACAAACATTGTCAGTGCTGTCTCCTCACTCCTGTTTACATTTTAATGAACTACTCCAGTAATAACTTCCAGTTTCCTCCATTTCCAGAAAGCCAGCACTCCATAAATATTGAGTTGTACTATTATCTGCTGATGTACCAGTTTTCTATAAACAGAGAAAACCCGGATTTATCACTAGGCCTAGCTGTTGAAAAAGGTTAGTATAACTAAATAACAAAACAAGAATGTTGTTTACTTGTTAATGTTCTACTAATGAAAAAAAGCTGTTATGGTTTTGATTAATCTAGACCATACCGGAAAATTCTGGCGTAGCTTTCCTCGAGGAGTGACTATTGATTTCCTCTTCATTCTACACTTTGATACAACATATCTGGAATCTAGCCCAGGTTTCATAACTGCTACTATCTCCACATTAACAGCCTGTGCAAGATTAGAAATAGCTTTTGAAGATATACGCAGTGGTGAGGCAATCCAAGAATTTTTTCCATTTCCACAGGTTGAGCTTTTACATCTGTCCGTGCAACAGCTTTTAAGGAATTAAAGGTGTTTTTAGGCATGATCAAACTCATCAATTGCAACCAATTAATTCTGCCATTGTTTAATCTTTCAGCACAGCATTGTTTCATCTCTTCCCATCTCTTGTCTGTATTTATAACACCTGGTGTAGACAGTAATTGCCAGATACTATGGGATGGTGACTGGTTTATCAGCATGAGCTAGGAAGAGCCACACCGTCTCAGAAATGGTGAAGTCAAGGGAGTAATACCAAGGGTCTCAAGTGAGTGCCAGTGAAACCTTTGTACAACCCCTCCATCTCACATCCAGTCTAATGACCCTCTGTACGTACACTGTATGGACTCTCTTGCTCTGTTGATTTATATGCACACAAGGCACAGCCACAGCTTGTCCAAAAAGTGTAGGTGAGTAGTTTTGGCCTATGTGGATGCCCCCTCCCTGGAAGTGTTCAAGGCCAGGCTGGAAGGGGCTCTGAGCAACCTGGTCTAGTGGGAGGTGTCCCTGCCCATGGCAGGGGGGTTGGAACTAGATGATCTTTAAGGTCCCTTCCAGCCCAAACCATTCTATGATTCTATGATTTACAAACAAACAAAAAAATTGTAAAGAGTATTTTTTAAATGACTCAGTGTAGTGTATTAATTGCCTGGCACATGAAACATCATCAGAATGTCATTCTGGTCATTTCTAGGAACACATAGCAGAATTAGTGACATGGTATTCATGCCTCTAATAAGCCTTCTCTGAGCACTGGAATATTCTGTTTTTCTGTTTTACTTCCCCAACAATCACAGAATAACTACTCTAAAAATTGTGTGTCTGAAAGTCATAAAAGGCTGGGTTAATAACAAAAATTGGTTAATAATAACAACAAAAAAAAACCTACAATAAATTATGAATTTGTCACTTTGAAACAAGACAGATTAGGACCTGGTCAATTATGAAGCAATGACACAATGCCAAAATTAAAGTCATCTGTATTTCCAGAATGGATCACAAAAGCCTTTTCTAGCAGTTAGGAAAACATCAGTGTCATGTAAGGAAAAATAAAAAAAAGTCCAATCCTTCCTTGTTTGATACATCCTTTGAAATTGGTATGACTGTACAAAGAAGGTCACTAGGATGAAAAGGGAAAAGAGAAAGACTCACGGAAAGGAAACCAAAAGAGCTGGCTTGGTTAGCAAAAGCCAAGAAGGGACAAGATCGAGATCATTGTTTATGAGCACAGCTGCAGGAATAAGCACTAAAGAAAGAAAAGCCATTTAAACACATAAGCAGTGTTTGCTCATTGACAAATTAATACAGACTGGCCTGGAATAATGTCAGCTGATAATTAAAAGAACATTTCTAACTATCTGAGTAATCAGACTTTGGAGAATCCTTCAAAATGGAGCAGGAAAAAAATATATTAGATTTGACAACCTTCGGTATGTTTATAAAGAGAAGCAGGTCTGTGAGGTCTGTGCAGAAGGGTCTCGGTGGTCCTAAAAGTTTGTCAATCTTGAGTATGCACACATAACACAAAACAAAGGACATAAGTATTGACAGAGGCCTATCAGGCATCAATTATATTTCTCAACCGAATTAAGCTTTCTTAAGGTCTCTTTTAGGGGCCAAAGTGTGGGTAGGAGCGGTTAAAGAACAACCACGCAATGGAAGCCCACCCTCAGTGCGGCTGGGGTCTGGAAGCCCAGACAAGGCAAGGCGTGCTGCAGTCCCCACACTTAGCGCGTGGTGCCCATCAAGCGACGAGGGCAGGCACCTGGACCCCTCTGACTGTGAGCTGCAGTTTGTCTCAGACAACTGGCAAGCGGCAGTGCGATCCAGCAGCACAGTACTGAGCCTACCTCCCTTATGGACAAAGATAAATACAGCTTGCTCCTTTACAATTCCACCAGACTTCAGAACAAAATAAATGGTTGGTTATAATGAAACTTACATTTGCAATGTTTTAAACATTATCTTAAAAAAAAAAAAAAAAAGAATTATTAGTATGGACTAAGTCAGAGTCTAAAGTTAGCCCTTACATTGGTCATGTTACTGTCACAAAAAGCTCCACATTTCAGTGTGGTTTTCTTTTAATTAACTTCACCCTTAATAGACCTTAAAAAAAAAAAAAAAAAAGACAACTTCTTTATTTCATCTCTAAGCTACAAAATGAAATTGCATCTGGCTCCAGGTTGTTCTATCTAAATCAGAGTCATCCGTCAAACAGTTGCTCATGAGACAAAGGCATACAGAGTCCTCCCTTCTCTGTAAGAAAGATTTTGGTTGGATGATCCAGCTACTCACCCTGGCACAGGAACCTTCAGCCACACACTGCTAAAATTTTGGGTAAATGACACTTCCTGAAGCAACCTCTGCACATTCTTCCATTAATTCCTGAATGAAGTTACCCAAAAGAAATTCTGCAGTCCTTTTTCTTGCAAACCCTGAAGAGAGCTTTTTCATAGGACTGCTTAGTCCTACAGATAAGCAAGAACGTAAGAGAAGGATGAGTTCTTTTCTTCCCTTAGCCTGGCAGAGAGCAGGACCGCAGCCTTGCCCTTCTCTTTGACATGAGGGTGCGTACAGTTTTACGGTGAGATACCTACTTAAAAGCTTATCACCCCCAACAGCTGTACCGCAACAGTCTTCTCAGTGCAAAACTCTGGTTTATGCTGTATTGGGTTTAATATGTATTTTGTAATGCGACATGCAGAATTCCAAATTTAACATCCTTTAGTTTTCTTGTGTAGCAGAAGTTTTGCAGTTAGAGGATTATTCATTGGAACAAAACAGGATTTACTTTTTGCATGTGGGTGTCCTAGAATAGAACTCCTAGCGGCTGACAGACTGGTACTTTAACCTGTTACCATTTATTGGTACAGTCAAAATATTTTTTAGTTCATGATCTGTTATTAACACAGGAAAGAGAAAAGCAAATGTCTAAGATCTGCTTTCACTACTACTAAGCAGAAGGCTAGGGAGATCTTTCACTTACAGGGTATCTTAACTCAAAAACACTGTGAGACTGTGTTTGTGTCCAAAACAAATTCAAATGATGCTCCTGCAGCATTTCCTTAGACGAAATCCTCTAGCAATACGGAGAAAGCTTCTCCTAGATGAGGCCTTCACTTGCAAATCTCCCTCCTCTGGATTTTTAAGAGCAAGAATGGAGCAGGCTGCAGGGCCCACTAGAAGACACAGTTTTGGCAGACTCACACCTGGGCATTTTTTGAAATTGAAATGTGGTGACTTGAGACAGAAGGTCTTTAAAGACTGAAGATCTTTAGAGACCAGCTACAGAAGGGTCTGGCTGGAAGTTTTAGGAAGAGTTGATGATTGTATCTTGGAGAAGGGATAGTGACAAAATGACCTTTGCAGCCCAATTTATTTATTTATTGGCTCATCCTAAGCAGTGTGTACAGGCTTTCGATTTTGTTCTTCAAACCACAGAAACAAGTAATCGAGAAACGGAAGCAAGTCCTCACACTCAGCTTCCAGTGACCCTGGAGAAAACAAGTAGCAGGATTTGCTTCAAAGCCCTGAAAACACCAAGCTACACTCTGGATTTGGTTTCTGCCAAAGCTCATTTTAGAAAAGCTATAGGCCTAATGGGAGTAGAGACTGGGCTTTCCTATCCGCAATCTAGTGTCCTGAAAAGCCAAAAACCCATGCTGAACTGAGCTACTGAGTGGTTGCCCAGTGTGGAGATCAAGGGTCATGGGAATGGGTCGCATGTCATTGAACATGCTCCCTGTTCTTAGCAATGAGATCTAATCTCATGTGCACAAAGTAGACTGTTATCTCCTCAACGTCCAGTTGCATTCACATGAGGAGTCATTTGAAAAAGCAGAAAATCTGCTTCTTATATTTGAACTAGATATTACAGATATACAAAAATATTTCCTACTTTAGCATTTCACGCTGGTTTCATCATTTCTGTGGGCTCCCTTACTCTCTTCTGCATACCCCCAGCAACCAGATCAAGGACTCCTGCTCCAGGCCCAAGTATCTAGCACTCTTTCCATTTCAGCGCTGTTACATACTCATTAGGATACACAGACATACCACACCATTGAAAACCACTGCACTTTCTCTAAAGAAATAATCACAACCACGAATCTGAGGCCTCAGTTCTCAAAGTCCAGTAGGTTTTTCAGCTTCTCCCATTATGTAGCATTAATTATTGTAACATTGTTCAAATCACTGTAAATACAATATAGAGTCTATAGACAAGAAAATCCCCCATGTCTCCATTTTTTACAGGAAGTGAACTTAGAGTGCCATTGGAATGCAACAGTAAAGAAAGCATGAGTACTCCTTGCACCTGTAAACAGAGAAAACCTGTAGGGGCAGAAAGATGACATCAGCACAGTGACAAAATGCAGTATCATGAGTTTTATGCCTGTACTTCAAAGGAGATTTGAAAGAATTCAGAAGAAAACAGAAAAAATAATTTGAGTTCTGAAAAATCCACTTTTTAACAGGACTTTTACAGACTGCAATCTATTTACAAAAGAAAACATTTGGAAAGGATCTGTCCACAGGGAACATCCACACAGAAATCTCCAAAGTGACAGCGAATATCGCATTAAAGTGATAGTTTTGAAGAAAGTGGTTTGAGTGATAGTTTTGAAGAAAGTGGTTTGAGCAGTGGAAATGGCCTTGCTGAATCAACACAGATCTACCAAGATAACTTTCCCTCCACCTCAAGCAGCAGCAGCAGCCCACCCAGGCTCCACTGCTGCTGTAGCCAGGCTGCTGCCAGGACCCAGGTGGCCCAGGCCTTCAGCGCCACCAGACCACCAGTGTGTGCACTGTACAGAGACACTCAGTTCAACCTCTTGGTTTCCCATGTTAGTAGAACAAAAATTGATAGCCTTTACAGACAAATGCAAAATAGGACACAAAGGAAGCAAAAGTTTTAGATGGGCAAAATACATTCCGTGTATTTTTAATACTGCAGGTGATTACCAAGTTGTTAGCAACGTGGTGCTGAAGACTTCAGATCAAGGTCGGATGTCTTGGTACCTAACTAGAAGAGAATGGTTTCCTGCAGGTATCACTTGATGAGGGTCTATGGCCTTTGCCACACAGGTCAAAGCATTCCCTTCCTGCCCAAAAAAACATGATTAATAAGGGCAGCAACACAGTAGGTAAGGGATGGAACAAAAAAGGCCACAGGCAAGAGCAACAATTAATAAATAATAGTCTGCAACACTCTCATACAGCACTTCACGTGTTCGGTGTGATAACTAATTAATCATAGCAACAACTTTGTATTCTGTGCTGCCTTTCATCCAGCACCTCAAAGTGCTCTACAAATGTTAATTAATATGTAGGCTGTACTTTGAGGAAAGATATTATGGCAATGGCCCCAGTCAATGTTAATTTGTTTTTCAAGAACAGCACGGCTTGTTGACTTTCTCATTGAAACATAAAACGTGCAAATCTTCCTGGCAACAAATCTGAAAACGTGTTTCTCCATTCAAATACAAGCAATTCTATTGTATTACTGACAATATGGCATGATCCATCCCTTCACATTGTACTCCAGTATAACCTCACATAACACAGCATGGTGGAAATGTAAGAGGAGATTAACTTTTCACAAGAAAATTGGATAACTAGTATTTTAGTCAGAACATCTGGCACATTTTTAGCTAAACTGTTTCCTTAGTAAGTTATATATATTTTTTTGTTTGTTTTGCATTCACATAATACAAATGTTTCACTGACTTCAGCCCAACAGCTGAGACAGAAAGCTAATTTCTTTGCTGTGGAGCTACCCGACACGACTGGATGTCTGCATGTTTTAGTTATTCAAATTCTTCTATTTAGCACTATAAATTTACATGACATTTTGTATACATTCAACCAATTTCTGGTCATACAATCAATCTCTTGACTTCAAAGGGAGTGCGTGCACGAATGAGATGCAGGATTTATCCAACATCCCCATAAAAACATGATAGTGGATTTGAGCGTTTTCCCATTGTGTTCACATTTCTGATGCAGAGTTCCTGAAGCAAAACTTTTGGAGGCCCCAATGATCAGAGCTTGGAAAGGTCAGCTAGATCCCCACAGTTACACAGGGTAAGTGGAAGATGGCTAACAGTTGGAAAGCTAATACAAACCTTCCCAACATCTCTCTTCCCATCTTCTCAAACATCTCAGAACAGCACATCCAGACAACCTTAAATTTACACTGTTAGAAATCTCTATATATACCCCGTAATAATAAATCAAGAATGCCTTCTTATGCCATTCAGGTTTTATATCAAAAGCTTCCTTGCAAATACATATTTTACAAACACATGCCCACACACGCTTAAGATGTTGGAAGGAAATGTTAAAGAAAGGCAACCCCAAACTAATCTAATCACTAAAGCATGAAAACCATAGAAGGAGCTCTGTAATAAACTGCAGTAAGCATTCACCATCTATTTTGGGAATCACTTCCCATCTTCATGCCCTTGAAAAATACCAGCAGTGCAGGATAGAAGCAGAACAAGCAATTCCTAACTTTTGAAATGAATTCACTGCAGAGCCAAGCCTCACCTTAAATAATGACTAGAGAAGGTGGAAAGATTAAAAAAAAAAAAAAAAAAAAAAAAAAAAAAAAAAAAAAAAAAAAAAAAAGAGAGAGAGAGAGAGAAAAGGACTACACTGCAGGTGTCTGCATAATGACAACATGAGTAGAACTAATAAGCTTAATTTCAGCTAGCTTTGAAGTCAGGTGCAGGCTATTAAGAGAAAGAGTGTGTTGGCATTCCTGGGAGCACCTCTGCTAATAGTATTACACAAATAAGCAGCACTTTTCCACAAATAAGACGCCATTTCTTCAATACTTGGATGGTCACAACAAGCTAGGGCTGAGAGCTTTCCTTTATCGATAAAGCGATTAAGATAATTCAAATGGTGTTGTAAAGTGATACATTTTACACGTGGAATGTGCATATGTAGCAACTGTTTCTAAATTATGGAAAGTATCTACCTGTGTTACCTTTTCCCTAGCTGGAAAAAGATGAAAAACTTCTGCCTAGTGACCAGTATCATGCTTCAATAAATCTGAAATATTCCTTGTGTATACTTAGTAACAGTAGTGAAGAACAGAGAAGAGTCAGCCTGTTGTTTGTATCACAAAGCAAGAAGCCCGCTGCTGCTGCTCTGAAATCAAGATGTATTTTGACTTCTCACCTTTTCACCCATTCAGGGACACGATGGGCACCTCCCTAGCTACCACTTGCCTTAAGGATGGCATGTTCCAGTGCCATGGAGAACCTTCCGACATTGTCGTCTTATGGAGGCTCACATGTGCTTTCTAATAAAAGGACAATCAATATTTTTTTCCTTGAGATAAAAAGACATACGAGGGTGAAAGCAATTCCCACTTAAACACAGTTTAAATGTGTTGATACAATATTTGTTTGAATTTTCAAGGATGCACAGCTGCCTCCCAACTTCTGGGAAACACTGCCTTCAATTCATGGAATCTAACATCATCTTCCATTATTATATCATTTAATTTCTTTTAGACTAAATATAAAGACTGTGCTCTTCAAAACCTAGCATATATGTCATAGCTCAAGATATATCAAAACAACCTATTGTCTATGTGCCTTTCATTTCACTAGGAATGCTGAAACTTAGAGAACTTAAAGAGCTGATTACATCAGTTTGTGACCCACTGTTTTACTGGTTAGAGTTTTTTCTTTTAAACCCATAGTAGATACACATTGTCAAGGTCAGGGATATTAAAAGTGATTTGTTAGATGTAAAATACTGTTTATTATAGTCTAAAGAGCAAGCCAGCTTGAAATAATAAATTAGTGCCAGATGAAAAACTGCCAGAATTCTCTATTATACATGCCGTTCCCTGGAAAGGATCCCAGATTTTTTTTCTTGATAGGCTCTTTTACTGAAGACTCCCTGACTTATAGAGTGTGAGCAAAAGTTATAGCTTATAAAAGGGTCAGTGAGGAGCATTATGGGGTTCTGAAAACAACAACAACAAGCAAAACTTGTGTATAAACTGAGCTGCCTCTACAACCTAAATGCTACAAAGCTGATGAACTGCAACAAATGGTAAGAAAAACTTAGAGTTCACCCATGTAATTCACTGGGTCAGATACTTGTACCATCATCAGAAATCTGAAATCTGCACGAAGGAAAAAAATCTCAATTATTCCCATCTTTCCCACCGCCCCACGCTGTTCTGTGCTGTTTCACAGACAACATGCATCTAAAAGAAAGAAGTAACTTAGCTGAATTATGCATCGTTAGCATGAATGTAAGCATGAATTTTGGAGGAACGTATCTTGATATCACAAAAGAGCAAAGCACTGCTGATACCAGCTAGAAGGCTGGACTTCACTGAAAGACTCTGCTTCTTGTCCCAGGGTGAATGTTGCCATATATACCTCAAATTATTGTCTGTTGCTATTCTGCAATGGAAAATTATATACTTAGAACTGATAGGAACTTATCCTTTTTTNAAGCCAGCCTCTTTCATCCACGATTACTGATTACACCACTATATGCTGAGAAAGCAGGGTGGGACAATCGGTCACTGCAAGTCAGCGTTAATAGCATGGGCATAAGGAAGTGCTTAAACCCAAGCAGCTGGCTGTTGCTGGGAACCTGGAGAGAGAAAGGAATGACTAGAAGTTTTAACTGTACATGTTGCAAATATCATATGGTTCCAGGTCTGTTGGACTGCTGCTTCCTCACAGATAAGCCGAAAAGTGCCATTAAAAGCAGTCTGCCAGCAATAAAGCAACAAAGAGGCCCCCACCAGAATGGTCAATGCTGAAAATAAAAGTCATGTTATAAATGTTTACATGATGTAAGTTTGGAGTGTAGAGTCCAATAATTCTCACTGGCTCTTCTCTCTCACTTCCGTTCTTGGCAGCTAGATAACAAGTTCAGCCAAGCAACTTACTTAAAATGTACTGACATGAATCCCCATAGCGTAAATAAGATATCTTACCTATGAAGGGTGATTATGTTCTCTTTATTCTTGAAAATAACATCTTCCTAGACTTTTCATGAAAATCAACTGTTTGCATTCTTCATACGGTTTATAGTATAGTCTATAAACACAACACTGAGTATAGCTGTTAATAACCAGGCATTTGAAATGGGCCCAAATCTAAATCATGGAGCCGACACTCCACAGCACAGAGGAAGTTTGGATCTGAACATTGCATCTCCAGTCTGTCTCTGTGGGAAACGAATTCACAAAGCAATAATAATATCATAAACAGCACTTAACGTGTTAGGGCTGATCCTGCCAACCCGTACTCCTCCAGAACAAAAACTCTTGGCAGGTCTTACACACTGCTGAAGTCTCACTGAAACTCTCTAAAAGGGCCTTATATGAGATTTAAGAACAAAACCATTGCCAAAGGGTGACATTAACCCTTCTTGCCTGTACCACTGACATCAGTCATCATGCTGACACAAGCAATACATGATATATACAAGTAGGTCAGGCCATACATCACCTCTGCAAAAACATGAGCCATCTGATTTTTGTCATCCTACATTTTGGGGTTTTATTGCAAGTGATTTGTAAATAAGGGCAGATAAATCTCAAGAGCATAGAGATTTAGCTTTGGGTGCATTTGGGTAACCTTCTGCAACATCAAAATTGCTGTTGTCTGCTCACAGAATCAGAACCTCTTTGTCAACGCTTTCTGCAGCAGACAGTCCAGTTCAGTCCGGCTGTGTGTTTGTCCGGGACTGGCCTGGAGGGTATCTTACAAACTTAGAAGGAAGCCAGAGAAAGTAAGTGCTGTGCTACTGGAGGAGGTACAGACATGCTGAACATGTTGGAATTGGGCAGCTCTGCTAGCTCAGATCTGTCCCCTGTCCTCACACTACTCGCTCTGGCTACAGTTTCATTCTCCAGCTGGCTGGGTGAGTGTCTTCCACAGCACACCAGCCTTATCCTCCTGAATACCCATGCTTCTTGGCTAGGGACCTTTGGGGCTGAGATTTCCTTTTCTCCTGTACACATCCACAGACATTAAAGTTTTGTCTGTATCTTCATGCATTTTCTGAAGGTGAATTCTTGGAGCAATTCTTTACATTTCACTCTGCCACAATGAAAGCATTAAAAGTGAAAGTACTATTTGGGCAAAAAACTCCAGACAGTGAAGAATGTCTTCTGTGCAAAAAACAAACATGCATATGCAAATACTGCATACAGATAAGGCTGCTTGTGTAGACAGGTACCACAAGAGTACTTGCATAGACAGGTACACAAAGATATATACAGTACCCAATTTGCATAGCGTCACATAATGTTTGCATAAGAAATCCAGAGGTACATCTGCATCAATTTATTTATTGCATGTACTATTCAAAGACTGGATTTTTTCATGTGTTACTTCACTGTAATTCCAAGCTGAACTTCCAAGGATTTATCATGAAAGAGGAAAATGTATTTTAAACCATGGAAATAGCCTTAGCAACACTTAGTTTTCACCTTCCAACCTAGGCAAGTCTCAAAACTTAAAGAAAAAAAAAAAAAGACACTGAAACATACCCTTTTCAGGTTGGAGGTGTAGGGTGCTGAGAAGTAATACTAAATCGCAGCTGCCCCAGTAAACCTAGATTATTTACACCAGGGCAAAGGAAAACTCAGCAGCACAGGTTGGGATCAAAGGTCCAGTGACATGGTTCTCACAGGATGTTGTCTCACCTTGGCACTCAATTTCAGTCTCAAAATATTTGTGCACTGTCAGAAGTGATGGAGAACCTTCACAGCAAAGGAAGAAAAAGCAGCACTCAGATGGCATGGGATCTGCTAGCACCAGAGATCCAGAACCTCCTTCTTGACACCAGCAGTCACAGGCATGACTTGACGCAGCAGCTGTAAGGTGCAGTAAACAGCCTGAGAAGCTCTGCCTGCCTTAGCAACATCCGTAAGTCATCCCCACAGCAACAGCAGGGCTCCAGGAGGGTGAACACTAAACTGTGGGGCTTAGACATGTCCTAGGATGCCTGGTATTATCATAATCAGTGATACAATGAATAAGCATGTTTCAAGATCCCAGCTCCTCTTAGGAAGTTCTTTTTTATTTCAATTACTCACACAAGTTGGACCCTGTAGAACCACCACTTCCTTCAGCAAAAAAAAAAAAGTGGCTGCTCTGCTTGTCTCATTAGCCCTTTATCTGCTGCAGGATACCAGAAAACCTTTAACCTGAACAGAAGGTCAATGAGAAAGACACATGACTTTTTTGTTGTTTGATTGCTCATACACAAACGCTCCTGGCTGACCTCTTTCCTCCTGACACATTC